>CM076681.1:94027486-94197486 GCA_038501925.1 Xenopus petersii
ATTAGGTTCAAGGGGCAATTACTTTTTCACACATGAAAATGTAGATTTGGATTTCTTTTCTCCCTAAATAATAAAAACCCTCATTTAAAAACTGCATTTTGTGTTTACTTGTGTTATCTTTGACTAATAGTTAAATGTGTTTGATGATCAGAAACATTTTGTGTGACAAACGTGCAAAAGAATAAGAAATCAGGAAGGGGGCAATTAGTTTTGCACACCACTGTAAAGATTAATGGATCCCTATCTCCCTCCTTTCCCTTGACGCGTGGAACCAGGCAGGGCTGCCCCCTGTCGCCACTATTGTTTGCTATTGCCATTGAACCATTGGCCCTACAAATCAGACAGACTCCCGCCATAAGAGGTTTCAAGTTCAGAACCCTGGAGGATAAACTGGCTTTATATGCCGATGATCTGCTATTATTCTTGGCAGACTACCAGAACTCTCTGCCGGCAGTCCTCGAAGTACTCCAGCAATTTGGGACCTACTCGGGTCTCACCATAAACAAAGGGAAATCAGTTATAATGGCGTTGGATCCAGTCCCCAGTCAACAGACAACTACACAAGGGCTGAAGTGGGTCAGCAGATTCAAATACCTCGGAATATCATTAACAACTGACTTAACTAACTACATCGAAGATAACCTCGAACCGATCATTGGCCAATTTCGCTCCACAACAGCAGTTTGGTCCAGTCTACCGCTTACACTTTGGGGGAGAGTGAATATGGTTAAAATGATTTACCTGCCCAAATTTTTATATTTACTACATAATTCTCCAGTGTGGGTCCCAAGGGCAGTGTTTCGTAGGATAAATTCGATCCTTATCCCCTTCCTTTGGGACAACAGGTTGCCTCGATTATCATGGAATGTGCTTACAGCTCCTATAGCAGATGGAGGCCTTGCATTACCACATTTCCACCACTACTTTTTGGCCAGCCAAATACATCACATCCATGACTGGTTCCACATTGATGAGGCTGACACTGGTTTAACTCTCCTAGCTCTCAGGCTGGAATCTTGGGAAGCCCTTAGGAACGTACCGTATAGGAGGCTGGTTGACTATACCTCCTGGCCGGCTGTAATTGCAACCCCCTACAGAGCTTGGACGGCAGCTTGTAAAATTTTGGGCCATACTCAACCTATATTATCTCCGTCTTTGCCACTTTGGAAAAACTCCCGTTTACAGCATTTTCAAAGACTTCAGGACTTTCATTACTGGCCACTAATGGGAATCAAACTGCTGGGAGACCTTCTGGTAGAAAATAACTTTCCTACTAATTTGCAACTACGAGCTAAAGTCGGTGACCATTCTGTACAACTGTTTCGTATTTGCAACTACGACACGCCTTCCAGGCTCAATTTGGCTCTCTCAGTGTTGCGTACGAAATTGCACCAATAGAACTCATTCTCCAAGATCCCCAAACCACAAAACTAACATCTTGGCTCTATCGAGCCTTCCTTGACTCAACACTTCCACCATTTACCAGAGTGAAATCCAAATGGCAGCAAATACTTCCAACACTTACGGATGAGGACTGAGAGGAAGTCACTGACACAATATACAGTGACCTCATCTCTATTAGAGACAAAATGATTCAATTCAAATTTGTCCATCAGACTTATATCACTCCAGTAAAACTTCAAAAGATGGGGGGCAGACCAGCGGTCAATCGTCAAAACGCCTCTTTCCTTCATTTGGCTTGGGAATGCCCTCCTATACAGTGCTATTGGAGAAACATAACGCAATATCTTGAAAATACCCTGGACTTTCCAAACTTGTCTAACCCAGAAACGTGCCTTTTGGGGCTAATAGAAAGCCGATTCCCAATATCCAAAACCAGATCTCTAGCTAGGATACTCTTATTTTATGCTAAAAAGTTTATAGCTATGCATTGGATGGGAGGCACAGCACCTGTAATTGCCCAATGGATCAACTTGATTAATAAAATTCTCCCTGCGATTAGACTTACCTATGAAGGATGAGGATGCCCATCGAAATTCGATAGGATATGGTCCCCTCATACTAAAATGCATATTTGTATTCCTATAGTTTTGTGTGAAGACACAGTGTATAGCTCTTTCTTTCTCGTGTCTATGTTCGTGTTTTAAATGTAATAAAACAAAATAAAACCTTTTTTAAAAAAAAAAAAAAAGTATGGAAATTGAAGCGGAGCATAGCCGCATAGCATACCAAAGGCTTAAAGAGCAATTTAAAGAACTGCAACAACAGTACTCCAAAAGCCAGCAGGCAGATAGACCTGATAATGAGAGATCTCCTGATCCTCCAATAATAACTCCCCATTTTAAAAATGGATCCCCATATGCTCCTAAAGCCAAACCAATTAGTGATGGTGAACCAGAGACAAAAGATGTATTGAGCCGTTTAAACGAAGCCTGCCAAGCTATAAGCGCCTTACTAGGCAATCGCAGAACCAGGACCCCTATAGACTCCTGTCAAGACTCATCCCCAGAGAGGAATGAGCAACGTAAATCCCTTGTGTCCAATGTATCCTATAAAAGTTATGCTTCCAAATTTAATACAAATGGGTCTGAGAGTGATGAGAGGAAGCGGGATTCCAGTCCTGTCCCAAGAAAGGGGAAAAACACCCATAAAAAGGGTTCAAAAGGTAAAAATCCCCAATATCCAGATGAAAAACAAAATTCTGCCAGCATAATTAAATTCCTGAATACTGCTGTGCCAAAATTCTCTAAGAAAGGTTCTGCCCAAATAGCGACCCATTTAGAAATGTATGAGTCTACTATGGACTCTTTGGACTTGTCTGAAGCAGACAGAATAAGATTTCTTCCATGGGCCTTTGATGACAAATACCGTCATTATTTTTCATCCTTTAAAGAAAGAGGTATCACCAGATGGCAATCGGTATTACATTCAAAGTAGAGTTTGGTCCATACCGAAATACCACTGCCGCAAAGAGAGAAATTTATAGACTTAAATGTCGGCCTAACCAAAGCCCCTGAGAATTTCTCTCTGTGCTCAAAAATGCCTATGGTCTGGCCTACAGAAACCCTGATTGGGAATCTATAGATTTTGCAGTCAGGGCTGCATTCCTGGAGCGGAGGAGCGGGGTTTGGAGACATCGCCTTTCTACTGCTGCTGGATGAAGGAGGATGAAGAAGAGCTGTAGAAGGCGATCGGGCACTGTCAGTGAATAGCCAGGAGAAGAAATCGAGCGCTGCAGGATGGATGGTCGCCTTTTCGCCGTTTCTGAAGAGGACAGGAAGTGGAGTTTCTGTAAGTTATTTCTTAATAAAGGCTTTGCTATTTTACATTTTAATTTGTGTTGATGTTTTTTTTTCGTTGTATTCTAACGAATTTTGTTGTAAAAATTTTTGAGGTTACTGGTCCTTTAAAACAACAGCTGGCAAAACACTCCAATTTTCTCTGTAATCTCTTACAGTTAGACGGCTGGTACTTTATAGATACCTGTCTTCAAGATGGATGTGTCGGACCAATCCAAGGTTTATTGGATACCGGGTCTCAGGTCACTATCTTATCTTTTAGCCACTTCCAACAGATCTCGGGGCATCAAAAAAAGAAACCAAGATTAACGGCATTTGATGGCTCTTTGATAAGTGTGGGCGGTGACAGTTTACAGGTGAAAGGCACATCCTGGCTGACATACAAGATTGGCAAAAAGATCCTTAGACATCCAACATTAATTGTAGACCTCCCATATGATCGTTTAATCATTGGGATCGATTTGCTCAAGTGATTAAATTCTATAATTGACTTCATAAATGAGGCAATTTGGACCTAAGTGAAAATTCCAACTGCTTTTGAGCCCTCCCACAATGCACAATCGCAACATAGTTGCCACATGATTTAAGAAAGGCCTAATTCTGTTGAAATCCATTTCCGGAACAGTCAAATACCAAATATATCAATCATGAAAAACGGTAAACCTGAATAAAGTGTTAATACTTCCTTCCACATCATTAATATCCAAAAGGACAAAATTGAAAAAATAATCCTGGAGGGTGATGTACTAACCATCTAACCAATCAGGAAGTTGCAGGCATAACCAGACATACACAATCATTGGTTAAAATAGAGAAGACCAAGGATACTGTGCTGGTTCCCGTACAGGTAAATAATATTGCCCGGGTGAAATATTAAAATTTGGATCTCAAATCCGAGGCCAGCTACATAAGTCTAGGACTTCTAAAGCAGATTACAAATCCTCAGATGATTAAATTTTCCTCCTCACAGGAATGGGTTTATGACCTGGATAAAGACGACCAGAGTCAAAATGTGATTGCAAGATGCATTTTATCTGTCTCCCTAGGAAACAAATCTGCGAAACACATTTTCAATGTGTTAAAGGAACCACAATATCAAATGTATTTAGGAAATTACATTATACATTCATTTGCCATACAGGTTGATTTGATCAATAATGTTTTGTGGTCCAGACTATCAGGGAATCCAGAGGAATTCCAGGATAAAGAACAAGCCCTGAGATTGGGACAGCAAACACCCTATGCAGTGGATATCGTAGTCGCCGAAAAGGTAAAGCTCCCTGAAGGTTATAAATCGTTTCTTTTACCCATTCAAGTGAAGAAGGGGCAAAAGCTTAGAAATGCAGATGCATTAATTTGCTTATCCAATCGGATGCAGCAACTTGGGTTGAAGGTAAAACCGACTCCCATGATAAATATCCATCAGGATCCGTTATACATGGTTATCCAAAACATGAGCCCTCATAGCATTACATTACATTACAAGAGGATACGACGATTGGCTTAGCCATTGACTCAGAGTATTACACTTTTGGGTTTCAAAATGATATAATTGGATTGATACCTGATGAATATCTAACAGAAGAACAAGTAGTGGATTGCTTCTCAACACCTGAGGGATTGTTGAGTATTCACTCTGTTTATCCTTTCAGTCCTGAGAATGGTACGTGTTACGTCGAGGAGACATCATTGATCTTCAACCATGAGATCAATAAAGGTGAGTATGAGTCATTCCAACAGGGGAAGGATCAGATATATCACACCCCGGATGACCTGACCAGCAAGCTTGAAGAGGCTTATGAGGTAAGTCAACCTGAGATTTTCCTAGAATTTCAGGAGCGGATGGAAGAGCAACTCTCTATAGCTGATGCATGTTCTGATGAATCAGAACGTCAACAGCTAAAGAACTATCCTGGGAATTCCAGGATATGTTCGCCAAGGACTCTTATGACTGTGGGGAAACTAACCTGCATGTTACAAGAATCCAGACCGATCC
This sequence comes from Xenopus petersii, assembly GCA_038501925.1. NCBI lineage: Eukaryota > Metazoa > Chordata > Amphibia > Anura > Pipidae > Xenopus > Xenopus petersii. Next base: position 94,032,743 of record CM076681.1, read on the forward strand.
AGATGCACCCTCTGTGTTTGTTAAACAATACCGACTTCTGTTAGCGGCTTATGAGTCACTCTCGGAAATCTTTAAAAATCAATGGTCAGTTTCGTCTTTGCTGAGACTTAAGACAGTTAAACAAACGAGTCTACAGTATATGTCTGGTTGGCCCGTACCATACATTGGCCAATGCTTGGCGCAAATCCAAGGATCTAAAATCTTCACAGCCCTTGATTGCGCACAAGGATATTGGACAATAAAAATAGATGAAAGGGATCAACACAAACTGGCCTTTACATTTGGAAAACAACAGTATGCCTAGACCCGATTACCTTTCGAGTATCTCAAAGCAGGACATGAGTTTGCTGTATTCATGCACAAAGCAATGCCTGATGCTGCTGAATGAGGTACATTATTGTATGTGGATGACATATTGATAAAAAGTACAACTTTTGAAGAGCATATTGCAGAACTAAAATATGTATTAAACCAGCTGAAGAAGGCGGGTGTAAAACTTTCTTTAAAGAAGGCCCAATGGTGCAGATCTAAGGTAAATTTCCTAGGACATGAAGTTACTGCCGAAGGAATCAATCCACAGAAAAAGAAAGTGGAAGCAATAAAAAACACAAATTTTCCCACAAATCTCAAGGAGCTGAGATCATTCCTGGGTATGATGAACTATTCACGTAAGTTCATAGGCAACTATGCGGAAATTACAAAACCTCTTTTGCAGTTGCTGAAGAAAGGAGCAAAATGGGAATGGAATGAGTGTCACGAACAAGCAGTATCTGAACTTAAAGGGAATCTGTCGTCATTTTAAACTTTTTTTTTTGTTGTTGCATTTTTATAAAAAATACACTGTCTGGCAAATAAAATGTTAATCCACAAATCCATGCATAAGTTCTTTTAGTTTGTATTTTGTCATGGGGGCTTCCATTTCTGCTCATTACACATTCATCCTGTGCTGCTCTAAAAGCAGGCACAGCATTACCTGTGTGCTTGGAGGCAGCCACTCTGTAATGAAAAGCCAGGTTGCACTATGACATGAGAATCTAGCTGTACACTCCCCCTCCCCTCTCTGCCCATGCCTGTGATGTTTGGAGGAGAGAGGTCACATGGTTTGCAGGGAAGCAATTACTTTCACTTTCCAAGGTCCTGCCTGCTCTACAGCTGCACTAGCAGCCCCTCCTCCCACAGACACTATCAAAGCTCCTGCCCTTTGGTAAGTTTGTTCTCTGCATTCCTTTGGAGGGGGGAACTTTCTCTCCTTGCTGCCTTCCTAGTTAGTTTTACTGGTTACTAGATAAGGTAAAGGAGCTGTGAGTTCCCTCTGCTATCCACCACACACACACCTTGCTCCTTTCCTGCCTGCAATACTTCTTTTTTTCATTAACTACTTACTGCCTCCTTTCTCCTGAGCTATTTTAACCCTTCCTAGACTTCCTCCAACGTTTTCCTGGTTTTCAAGTATGTCCTCCTTATTTTATCCTTTTTTTCTATTCCCTGACATCAGTCCTGGGAGTGTACTCCTGTGTTTCTGCCATTCATTTTTGTGTAAACAAATATAATAAACTATCTATATAAAATATTTTTTCCAGTGCCCAAAATGAAGTGTGTGTGTGTGTGTACAGTATATATTTATTTTTTTTTTAAACGTAAGTGGGGGCAGTGATCACAGGACTATTTTATTTCAATCCTTCTGAAGTGGTGTCAGTGAGAGCTTATCTTGATACCTGCCTATTGTTCAATTGACAGGCTCAGCAGACAAGGCTCTATTTACATTACAGCAGCTTGTAGGAGGGAGGGGTAATGACATCACTCCAACTTGCAGTGCAGCAGTAAAGTGTGACTGAAGTTTATCAGAGCACAAGTCACATCACCTGTGGGCAGCTGGGAAATGTTAAAATATCTAGCCCCATAGCAAATTTTAACATTAGATATAAAAAAATCCATTTCTTGTTTTGAAAAACGGATTTCAATGCAGGATTCTGCTGTAGTAGCACTATTAACTTATACATTTTGTAAAAAAAACATGTTTTTCCATGACAGTATCCCTTTAAAACTAAGCTTATCCAGGCTCCATGCCTTGCTTATGCAGAAGGTGGAAAACCCTTCTATGTTGAAACAGGTTTTACCGACAAAAGTGCAGTTCTTTTCCGAAAACAAGAAAAACAGAATAAAATAATTGCTTATGCCAGCAAGTCGTTATCACCAGTTGAAATAAAATTTAATAACTGTGAAAAAGCGTTATTAGCAACTGTATGGGCTTTGCAATATTTTAGTTTGAGTTTTATTCAAGGTGAAAAGATCATTGTAGAAACTGCAATCATTCACTACAATATTTACAAAGTGATCGGATAAAAGAGGGAAACCTGTCAAACATTAGGATAACTGCATGGACAATGTCCCTTATGGGATGGTCATTAGAGATCAGATACAAACAGGATACTAAAAATCCAGTTGCTCAAGGATTAGCTGAACTCCATGATTGTATTAATGTTGAACATAATTGCTATGGAATGTGATCTTAAGGAGTTTGTTTAAATTACAGATTCTGATTATGTTCGGAACAGTTTTGTGGAATACTTTCCCGGATGGAAAAGATCCAACATGTTGAGAAGTAACAAGAAACCAGTCAAACATGGTAAGCTGTTCTGCAAAATCGATGAACTGGTTACTACCTACGGTCTTACTAGCTATTGGAAGAAGGTAAGGGGTCATTCAAAGCATCCAGGCGCAGATAAAGATGGGAACGACCTAGCGGATTCTCTCGCCAAGAAAGCAGCCATTGATGGAGAGATCTTAGATATCGATGACCTCATGGGAACTATCCAAGTGGATGTCACAACCAGGGGACAGGCCCAAAAGGAGTCTCAACCTAATGTGGCAATGTGGAGCCAAGATTCCCCTAGCGAAGATCTCATTGAGAGTCAGAAAGGGGATCTTATTATTGGTTTATTTTATAAATATATTCAAAATCCACAAGATCATCCCATAACTATGGAAGACTGTGTTGATAATGAGGAGTTACGCGTTTTAATGAAAGGTGAGTCCCAATTCTCATTACAGGATGGATTGTTGATACAAACCTCGAAAAACTGTATCACACAATGGGCAGTACCCGCAGCATATCGGGGTTTGATGTTACAACATGCCCATGATGCCCCGACAGCTGGTCACCGAGGAGAGAATGTGAGTTGTTGAGGGACTATGCTTACTGGCCACACATGTTACAAGATGTCAGGACATATTGTCAAGGATGTTTGGCATGTCCTCAGTTCCAACCACAAAGACCCAATCATCGGGCACCACTGATGAAAAGAGGAATATCCATGCCATAGTCGGATATTCAGATTTCATTGGACCAGTAACAACTTCCTCAAAAGGAAACTGATACATGCTGACAGTAACTTGTTTGTTCATAAAATGGATAGAGTGTCTGCCATGTAAAACATGCAGTTCTAGTGTTTGCGCATCACTGCTCATTAACCATATATTTTCCAGATTTGGTCTTCCCCAGCGTATTGAATCCGACCGTGGAAGTCCAGTGAAGTGATGACCAAGATGTGGGAAATTCTAGGAGTAAAAAGGAAACTACACATAGTTTACCGACCAGCTTCTAGTGGTGGAGTAGAGCGTTACAATCAATCCATAGTAAACATTTTGAAAAAGTTTGTCAAGGAATCTGGTAAAGACTGGGATGTCAAGTTGCCACTGGTTCTCATGGCTATTAGAGCCACTCCAAGTGCAGCAACCAAACTTTCTCCATTTGAGATGATTACAGGTAGAAAAATGGTGTTACCTCAACATTTACTTTACAGGACCACAGATCACAATTTGATGAATGCAACAACTGCACATCAATATGTGGAGAACTTACGTAAGCATCTACAACATGCTTTTGCGTTTGCCCAAAGAAATATTGAAAAAGTTGCAATAAGTACGAAAACGTACTATGATCTAAAAACAACTCAAAGGGAAAATCAGGTGGATGACAAAGTTTATCTGTATAACTTTGCCAGGGATCAAGTAAAGGAAAGGAAATTCCTACCTTCCTGGAAAGGTCCATATATAATCACTGATAAATTATCTCCTGTGGTTTATAAAGATAAAATTCCTAAGGGGGATGATTTTGTTGAAAAATGGGTGCATATTAACCAATTACGTGTTTGTCATCCTAGCTCACAGCTTCGGAGAATAGAGTAAGTCGTGAACTGAGTGGTAAAGATCTGGAAGTTCCGGTTAAAAGTGCAAAGATGCCATCCAAGATGATCGCTATCTTATATGCAGTCTTGATCTTGGGGAAAGAGTTCCATGCTGAGCCGATTGTGATGCCAGGTCCATCATCCGGGATCATGCTACAGGATACGGCAGGATTCATCATGACCAACAAGAGGATCCACGTTGTCATCGAAAGACAAGTCAACGTATCCAATATTTGATCACCGGAGATTCAAACCTGGTACCAGCTACATATCGAATATTCACAAGAGCGGGTTACTCAGTTTTCCATGACGAGGTGCAAAGTGGTGCAAGACCTAAGGGAAGGGCGAATTACTCTCTATTTTGTATCGTATGAAATTATTCGCAAGATGTTACAAAGTGTCGATGGAGATACAGTAGAGGATATCCAAATGAACCTAGCATTTAATATGGGAGTTGCCATACCATTATACATCTACCCCATTAATATGGAAATTTGCTTTTTACTATCAATCCCAATGGTTAATAGGAACAATATATTTCAAATGAAGAAAATCCACAATGTAGGTACATGGAGAGACAATATTCATGTTAAGATCCAAACCCCTGATATCGTAGCATATCAATCTTGGAGACCAGACTGACTATCTGTTCCTATTCTAGACAACTGCACAATTTTTCGGGATAATAACTTTCAATGTGAAGGCGACCCATTTAATTATGATGCGACTAATGCTTTGTGCGGACTAGACTTTGAGAAACATGGATCAGAGAAATGCCAGATGACTGTCTAAAATCGAGGAGAAAGATTGGGTGAATGCAGTTTCAATAAAAGACAAATGACTCGTTAGTACTCGTTTGCCTGACCTGACTGTCTTTTCTAAGGACCACATTGATGCATTCCAAAACCAGGAGATTGCCATAAATCCAGATTTAAAATTGTTGTTGGACAATAAGCCCAGCCATACTGTCCGTATGGTTATTAAAAAACAATGTTACCATGGATACCCCACAATTTTCATCAACCGATGACGAAATACTGTTTCCTTCTGTTTGGTCATGGGGGGAAAACTACTTCACAGTATAGCAAAGATTTCAGAAAAAGAGGGGGATTTGTCGGTTTTCCAAATCAAGAGATTAATTAATACATTTGTGATTGAATAAAATTATATAAAATTTTATTATCCTTATAGAATATAACCTCAAGATTATGTAGTTTGTTATAAATATTAGTAAGCGGGTTTTGATATTCTTATAGGCGTAATTGGTCACATGGTTATGAAAGAAATTGGTATTTTATTCCCGTTTTTATACAATTTAATATTGAAAAATCTGAATTTAGGAAGAAATTCAGAGAGGTTCTTTATTTTTAGCTAGTGACAGAATGCTGAGACAGGTATTGACACAACCTTTAGAATAGGACCAATATTTGTCCAAGTGTTTCTGTCTGAATAATTCCAAGTATCTCTGTTTACGGAGTCCAAAGAGTAGAAATGACCTAAAGTTAGGAATCAGCTCAAGACTGGAGAGACATAAGAAATCTATACATATATATATACATATATATATACACATATATATACACATATATATACACATATATATACACATATATATACACATATATATATATATATATATATATATATATATATATATATATATATATATATATATATATATATATATATATATATATATATATATATATATATATATATATATATATATATATAATGTTAGGAGTAAAATATCATATCCAAATATATATATAGATAATAAAAATAAAATGGAACTATTCCATATTGATCACAGGTACATATCTATAGAGTTTTAAAAGGTCTGTTCTTACAGAAGACAGGGGAAGCTGCATATTTGTTGAAAGGGTAATTATTAAGCTCTCCTGTGCTAGCCAGACACACAACTATATTGACCCAGATGACCAACTGTTTGCCAGAATAACTGACTTTATCCAGTTGTGTATTCCCAAGTATTGGAAGGTATTAAGAGATTACTGACCATTGTCTACTCAAAATGAAATGTAAACATATTGTCTACTGAAAAGCTGGCAGGTCAAAGTTTATTTGGGGAGATTTTGAATAAAATATATGTAAGACAATAGTGCCCCATGCTGAAAAATGTTACACAGCAGTAAAAAAAAAAAAAAAAAGGACAATGCATATATTGATTTATGGAGATTCACTGAATAATATTTTACCCAGTGACTTCCCCATCATTTCCGATTCGGTAGTAGCTAATCCTTTAGGAACTGGATGATAGATAAGAACAGAATATAATGGGGGGATAGAAAGGACAATTGGGGGAAGGACTCTCAAAAATTTTAGAAGACAGGATTCAGATCCCACACACGCACTCTCATACTTAAAAACTATTGCTAGGCACTCTGCCAGATCAGACAGCTGCAAGGATAGAAAGGACAATTGGGATAACATTGTACGCCAACAGAATCCTATACTTGGTAATTATACATTTCAATTATATTAAAGCACATTAAGCTATACGCAACTCCATTGAAGTTAGTGTCTATTAGAGTCCGACTTGGATATTTGTTGATTCTATATATATATATATATATATATATATATATATATATATATATATATATATATATATATATATATATATATATAGAATCAACAAATATCCAAGTCGGACTCTAATAGACACTAACTTCAATGGAGTTGCAAACCATTGACACGTGTTTATTGTGGGTCCATACTTTTCCCTAGATAATATATGTGTTCCGATGTCCAAGTGTGTAACTTAATAAGGAAAGAGATTGGTTAATATAAAAGTTTAGTTAACAGATCAGGTCCAATTTTCATATTCCTTCCTTAGTTTTCCAATGGTGTTGTTATATGATTAAAGTTTTATAGTCAAATGTAATATGGACTATTCTTGTGATTATCCATTAGAGAGGCTAGACAAATTAGATAATTTTTATATCCGCTTTGTTTTTAAAATAGCCTGTGTATCATAACCAAGCCTTGCTGAATATAAATGTATGCCATGTAGATGTTGCACAGCTTATTACGATTGATAGTTTTCAACTGTGTTCAATTTTGCTCTGAATTTATATAGTCAGCTTATATAAAGAAGTGTTTTGTGATTTTATTCTTCTAACAACTTTATATATTTATAATAAATTAATTATTTTAATTTGTTGTCATGATTTTTCACTCTTTGTATCAGTAGCTTGGAGAAGACTCAATAATACTGAACTTAATCGGGCATATGATAAGATTTCCTCCTATTACAATTTTTCCAGGAAATTTTAATTTTGATTTTTATATTTCGGTTACTGTTTATGTGACTGTAATTATCTATCATAATAAGCCTGACAGTAAATAGTCCTGGAGTCTGGATTACCCAAAATACATAAGGAAGGAACCCAGGGCAACCCATCATCTCTGGTATTGGAACATTAACTGAGGGCATAACACCCAGCTTTATACAAGACACCACTGACCTTTTAAACAAACTGGCCAATATAGGCCCACTTCCAGAGGGCAGCATCCTAGCTACCGTGGATGTGGAGTCTCTGTATACCAACATCCCACATGAAGACGGTATTGCAGCCTGCCAGCACTCCCTAGAGACAAATCATATGCCCACAGTACCAACTCTACAACTGATCAGATTTATACTGACACACAACTACTTCTCTTTAGGGGATGCCATATACCTCCAACTGATGGCAAGTACTATGGGAAGTAAAATGGCACTTCAGTATGCCAACCTGTTTATGGCCCAGTTAGAGGAAAATTACCTGGCTTCCTGCAACACCAGGCCTTTAACCTATTTACAGTATATAGATGACATACGTATCATATGGACAGCATCAGAAAAAGAACAATTGGCATTCCACCAAAGATTTAACCAGTTCCACCCCACCATCAACCTTACCCTTAACCACTCTATAGGTGGCCATAGATGCAAAGATCCGCTCGTTTGGCAACATCGCCAAACGAGTGGATTTTTCCCTGATATGCCATTAACAAACATTTTGACCAAACAACCCATCTCCGCCGGACGAAAGATGTCGGCACACGCCACACACATTCCGAAAATCATACGAATCCTCAATTTGTACGATAGGATCTGTGTGTCTATGGCCACCTTTACTCACACATAAACTTCTTGGATACAACTATCTACATCAAAAATGGAACCATACAAACATCCCTATACCAAAAACCAACAGGCCGTCCTGCATATCTTATGTGGGACAGTTTTTATCCTGATCACATAAAAAAAATCAATTGTGTTTAGCCAGGCTCTGAAATACAACCGGATTTGCTCATACATCTCCTTTCCTTACGGAAAACTTTTGTTAATCAGGGATACCATCTGCAGGTTATTGATGATCAAATCCACAGAGCAACTCAAATATCCAGAGACACACTCTTGGATTACAAAGAAAAGACAGAAAACAACAGGGTACATATTGTAGTTACCTACAACCAACAACTGAACATTATTAGAAAAATAGCCAGAGACCTGCAACCCATGCTCCATACAGATACCCAACTAAAACAAATATTCGAGGAACTACCTCTCTTGTCTTATAGGAAACCACCTAATCTGAGGAAAATGATTGTCAGAAGTGCTCCTAAAGCAGGTACATTTCCCTGCAACAGCAACAGATGTGAAACCTACAATACATCCTGTGCAAAGATGAAGTTGCAATTCCGAATACACAAAAAGTCTACACCATTCTGGACCACTATTCGTGTGCTTCATCCAATGTGGTATACATGATAACATGTACTAGGTGCTCTACAGGAGGCATATACATTGGTGAAACAGGACAAAAATTGCGCACAAGGATTAACCATCACAGACATAAAATCAACACTAAATCATGTGATACACCAGTGGGGCAACATTTCTGCAGTCAAAATCACAGTCGTCAGGACATGCAGGTCTTAATTCTGAAAGGGTACTTTAAAACTGAACGGGAAAGGAAGATTTATGAATTCAAATGTATGGAGTTATTTAACACATTAAGACATGGCCTTAAATTAGGGTCAGGTTTCATGCCACACTATGTGACCTGACTGATTCCAGACTCCTGGAATACTTACAACCCACCCTAATTCATTGTATTAGCTCTACATTTGATCTCTATGTATCTGTAACTTCCTAATTTATTGCCCATGAATACCTTTCACTGATCTAACAGAATATATGCTGTGCCTTTCTAGCTTTCATTTGTATTTTGCCTGACGAATGGGCCTTGGTGCTCCGAAAGCTTGCAATGTATTTTTTTTATTGTTAGCCAATATAGGTATCACTTCTACAATACTTTTTGTATTTGTTTGTTTTTCTTTTTGCTATTGTATAGTCAAATACCTGAACATGAAAGAAAACAGCAGCACTATGCTAAAGAGGCTGAACCCTGATCCTGTGTGGCCAAGAAAGTATAAGCCTTTAACAGTTAACTTCTGGACTTGCAGCTTTGATTGACAAACTCCAGGGACAATATGAAAGAGTCCGACAGTGATCCATGTCAAATTTACATAGAAAAAGGTCACATTGAGGAAAATGGTCTAAAGGACATTTTGATGAAGAATTGAATTATGCTAAAACCGGAGAAATATCACTATCGCTTTAAACTTAAAGGGAAAAACCGGTAAAGATATAAAGGATGGAAAGCAACTGAAAAAAGTTTTTATTTCTGGTGAACAATTGGAAAACAACTGAACTGAAAAAGAGTGTTTAGAAGGTGAAAAACCCCTTTAAGTTAAATTATCTGGATAAACACAATGCTGTTTTTATCAACCTTGAATAAATAATGAATACCTAAAGTAAAGAAGGACTTGTGAAGCATACCCTCATGTCAGTGCTTTAGTTTTTGCATCTTTAAAAAAACCCATCCCGTCTATGCATCACCTAAGTATGTTGTTCACACACATTATTTCCTACCTCATCAGCTGCTTTGACAATAAAATTTGAGATGTTGGGATCAAGCCCATAATCTTGATTAACCTCAGCAGCAGCCCTTTTCAAGATACCGAAAGCTCGAATAACAGGAACCTGGAATGAAAAAAATAATAAATAAATATAATATAATATAATATAAATTATATATATATATATATATATATATATCTCAACAAAAAAGATAACAGTGGTATGTCTTTCACATAACAAACAAGATTTTTAGTAAAGCAGTATTCAGTTGTATCAAATCAAATGTGAAAAACTGGCTGTGCAAAAATGTAATTTTGCTAATACTGTACAGTACAGTATTTAAGGTAGCAAATTGCAAGTTGTGCTTTTTGACTCTCTTCTAAAGAGTGACAGCATGGGATCCTCAAAGTAACTCTCAGAATCTCTGAAAACAAAGATTGTTCAGTATAATGGTTTAGGGGAAGGCTACAAAAATCTCAGGGTCAGTTTTTGTAAACTGTAAGGGTAAGGCCAGACGAGGAGATTCGGGGAGATTTTGTTGCCTGGCGACAAAATCTCCCCGAATCTCCTCGTCTGGCCTTACCCTAAGGAATGTAATCAGGAAATGGAAGGCCACAGGCACAATTGCTGTAAAACCCAGGTTGGGCAGGCCAAGAAAAATACAGGATTGTGAAGGTGGTTAGAGACAACCCAAAGATCACCTCCAAAGACCTATGAGAACATCTTGCTGCAGATGGTATATCTGTACATCATTCTACAATTCAGTGCAATTTGCACATCTGTACATTTGTATGGAAGGGTGATGAGAAAGAAGTCCTTTCTGCACAAACAGAGTCACTTGTTGTATGCTCATTTAGACAAGCCACAGTTATTTTGGGACAAAGTGCTTTATACTGATGAGAAGAAAATTTAGTTATTTGGTCATAACAAAAATCGATTTGCATGGTGGAAGGAGCACACCACATTCCAAGAAAAAGACCTGCTACCTACTGTCAAATTTGGTGGAAGTTCCATCATGCTGCGGGGCTGTGCGACTAGTTCAGGGACTGGGGCCCTTATTAAAGTCAAGGGTCGAGGGTCTGGTGAATTCAACCCAATATCAACAAATTCTTCAGGATAATGTTCAAGCATCAGTCACAAAGTTGAAGTTACACAGGGGTTGAATATTCCAACAAGACAATGACCCTAAACACACTTCGAAATCTACAAAGGCATTTTTGCAGAGGGAGAAGTACAATATTCTGGAATGGCCGTCACAGTCCCCCAACTTGAATATTATTGAAAATCTATGGGATGATTTGAAGCAGGCTGTCCATGCTTGGCAGCCATCAAATTTAACTGAACTGGAGAGATTTTGTATGGACAAATCATCTAAAATACCACCATCCAGACACTCATCGAAGGCTATAGGCCATGCATTTGCAAAAGGAGGCTCTACTAAGTATTGATGTAATATCTGTTGGGGTGCCCAAATGTATGCACCTGTCTAATTGTGTTATGATGCATATTTTGTTAATCCAATAAACTTTACTGAAATTACCACTGTTTCCATTAATGTTGCTACTTTGAAAGCTCCGCCAATGATAAACAAACCTCCATAAGAAATAAGAGGGGGGTCCCAAAATTTTTCATATGACTGTATTTGGCTACAGCAGTTGTTTCCAGTCATACAGTATATACAAGTTTCCCCATGTTGAAGGCAGTTGGAGAGTCCATTATGGGTATAGATAATGATTAAACCCATTATGGACTATCCAGTGAACAACTAATTTGTTATAAGAGATTTATTATAAAATGTGTTTATAGTGAGGTTATCAAAAATCCTTTCATAAGATCATTAATTATCTGAATGCTCTGCATACACCCATTTATTTTACAGCATGTTGTAATGAAGGAAATAGCCAATACCAGGACGTTAATGTGTGTAGTGAGCATGGTTGTTGGCAATTTTTCTTGTACTGAAAAATTATCTGACATGAACACATTATTACATAGTGCTGATCTTTTCTATGAGGAAAAAAATCCCTGCTATCTGTCTGTGATGACCTAACTATGAAGAACCATCTGCAGTTCTTTAAGTGAAAATGTTGTTCCTCGTATCTGAATAGGAGGCCTCTTTGTACTTTTCTATGTTAATAATGGTCTTCAGCTGTCTACAATGTCCTGTTGTCTACAATGTCCTGTTGTATAAAGAGTAATTATGTGATTGCACATTCTATTTATGCCTTTAACAACGGCTTGGATCATGTCTAGAGCAAGCATAATATTATGATCGTAAGATCTACATTTAGCTTAGTATAGTTATTGGTATATATATAGCTGATAAAGGTGAGTGAATTGATAGGTGTAACGTAGGTTATCCCAATCCCAGAATTAACTTCAAGGTTCCGGTCACGGCCCACTCTTCTGCCCATAGCAGCCGCCTTTGGGTTCGGGCAGAGCCCTCCACTACTACTGCCAGGTCTTATTGTGGGAGAACCAAGGAGAAAGTTCTGGGCAAGCACGGGAACCAAACATAACGCATAGGACATGGGTCACTTGGCAGGCAGGGTCAATACCAGACGGGCAATGTGCTGCCAAATCAGATAGCAGAATCAAGGTCACAGGCCAGGGTCAAAACCAAATTGGTGGCAAGGTACACAATTGGGATCCAAAGAATAGTCAAAACCAGGCAGAAGTCAGTTCAGGCAGCAGGAAAGCAGAATCAGGGACAGGCAAGGGTCAAATACACAATCAAAACCAGGCTAGAGTACCCAGAAATCCGAATTGAACCTTTATGTTAGCCTATGTCAAAATGGCAGATGCGCTTTTAAAAATTGTTGAATTTTCGCGCCAGTCACTATGACGTCTCAGGACCATAACCCTTCCAGTGGACCAAATACTGCAGTTTTCACCTGGAAAGATGAGAATCTATCAGCCTTTGTACTAAATATTCAGGCTGACCTTCAACAGAGATTGGAGGAGGACATTTTTGATAACTTTGGCAGGTTTCAATAAAGAATTTGAAACATGGAAAGAATTTGAAATCTCAAGTTCAGGCAGCAACTTTAACCTGACAGTACTGGGATTAATAACCTCTGATACAAGATAAGGACCAATGAATTTAGGACCTAATTTGGTGGACGGGACTTTCAGAGGGATGTTTTTGGAATACAACCAGACTTTATCACCAACCTGATAAACAGGAAATGCTTTCCGATGTCTATCAGAAGCTTTCTTTTGGGCAGCGACTGCTGAGGACAAAGAGTCTTTAACCTTTCTCCATATCTTGCAGAGGTGGTCAACTAAAGAGTTGACAATGGGAACATCAGAGACAACCTCAGAAAATCAAAAGGCTCTAGGGTGTTGGCCAAAAACAGTAAAGAATGGAGATTCCCCAGTGGTGGATGAGAGCATGGCATTATTGAACGCAAACTCAATTCATGGAAGAAAATCTGCCCAAAGTGACTGATTATTGGAGACATAACATCTGAGATATTGTTTCAAGTAGGGATGCACCGAATTGACTATTTTGGATTCAGCCAAACCCCCGAATCTTTTGTGAAAGATTTGGCCGAACCGAATCCTAATTTGCATATGCAAATTATTGTGGGAAGGGGAAAAATTTGTATTCCTTGTTTTATGACAAAAAGTCATGGAATTTCCCTCCCCACCCCTAATTTGCATATGTAAGTTAGGATTCGGATTTGGTTCGGCCGGGCAGAAGGATTCGGCCTAATCCGAATCCTGCTGAAAAAGGCTGAATCCTGGCCGAACCCAGAACCAAATCCTGGATTCGGTGCATCCCTAGTTCCAAGGATTAATGTCCTCTTTCAGTCTGGCCATGGGTCTGAGGTTGGTATGCAGATGAGAAAGACAAATCCGTACCCATGAGAGAGCAAAAGGCTAAAAAATAAAAAAAAAAATAAAAAAAAAACTGAACCCCTCTGTCAGAAACAATATTCAATGGAGCCCCATGATATTTGAATATATTGGAGAAAGAGAGTTTGGCAAGAGACTTGGGGACGGGAAGTGGAATGAAATAAGACATTTTGCTACATCGATCCACTACCACCCAAATTACAGTATTCCCTCTAGAGGGAGGTAATTCTGTAATGAAATCCATGGCAACAGGAGTCCATGGTCTTTCAGGAATAGGAATCGGCCATAGCAGACCATGAGGTAAAGACCTGGACGGATTAGAGCGTTGACAAACCTGGCAGGATTCAATATAGTTACCAACTTCCTTTGTCAATGTTGGCCACCAAAGCATAAGAGATAAAAGGGATCAGGTTCTACTATGACCCAGGTGCCCATCTACTTTAGAATCATGAATTTCAGACAAGACCGCCTCCCGAAGGTTCTCTGGGACAAAAAGTTTACCCGCAGGCTAATTAGGAGGGGAATCAACCTGGGTTTGAACAGTGAGGAAAATAGATCTGGACTCAGGGCTGCCACAATAACTTCTTTAGGTACAATAAACTCAGGTTCAATTACCTCTTTAGGACTGGAGACAAAACTTCTAGAGAGGGTATCCGCTTTAGCGTACTTTTCTCCTGGCCTGTATGTTATAATGAAATTAAAGCAGGTAAAGAACAATGCCATCTGGCTTGTCTGGGATTCAGGCATTTCACAGATTCAATGTATAACACATTTTTATGATCAGTAAAGACTGTAATCATATGCTTAGCACCTTTAAGAAAATGTCTCAAAAGCCCATTTAATAGCCAATAATTCCGTTACCAATATCATAGTTCATCTCTGCCGGAGATAATTTTTAGAGAAGAAGGCACAGGGATGAATCTTGTTGATAACAGTGTGTCTTTGGAATAGAACCACTCTTGTACCTATTTTAGAGGCATCTACTTCCACCAGGAAAGGAAGGGTAGAATCGGGATACTGGAGTACAGTAGCAGAAATAAAAGCTTTTTTTATCAAATCAAAAGCCCTAATTGCCTCTTCAGGCCAAATTCTAGGTTCTGAACCTTTCTTTGTAAGGGCAGTGATGGGAGCCACTACAGTGGAGAAATTCTTAATGAATTGCCTATAGTAATTGGCAAACCCTAAGAATCTTTCAATGGCATTAAGGGATAAGGGTTGTGCCCAATCTAAGATGACCTGGACCTTTGTTAGCCCCATCTCTAGACCCTCTTTAGAGATAATGTACCCTAGAAAATTCAGAGGAGACCTCAAAAACAGAGTTTTCATGTTTAGCAAATAGAATAAGACAAAACCAACTATGTAACACTTCCTGTACCTGAAACCGATGGTCAGATTAAAGGAATAGATTAGTATATCATCCAGATAGACCACAATGTATGGAACTAGAAGATGACGGAATACATCTATAACAAATTCTTGGAAGACAGCTGGTGCGTTACATTAGCATTGCTAAGTACTCATAATGCCCAACCCACCCAGAGGCCGTCTTAAATTTGTCCCCTTCCCTGATTCAAATTAAGTTATAAGCACCCCAAAATCAAGCTTAGTGAAGATTTTGGCACCCTTAACTGTATCAAAGAGTTCAGAATTCAAGGGAAAGGCATAAAGATTTTTGACCATGATCATATTCAACCACCTATAGTCAACACATGGTCTTAAACTCCCATTCTTTTTTTTAACAAAGAAACAGCCAGCACCTGCAGGGGACAATGAACCCTTTTTCCAGATTGTCCTTGATATACTCCTCCACTGCCTGGGACTCAGGGAGAGAGAAAGGGTACGTGCTACCCTTAAGAGGAGAGGAATCTGGAATTAGCACAGTCGTAGGGTCTGTGCGGAGGCTGGGTTCTAGCATCTTTCTTGGAGAACACATCAGAGTATGAGGCATAAATAGTAGGTAACCCTTCAAGGGACGTTGCAGTCAATACCGACATTTTAAAACTGGAAGCCTCACAGCTTGTTCTCCAATGTAGCAACTTGCCCGTGACCCAATCGATTTGGGAGTTGTGTTCCTGTAACCAGAGGAGACCTATAATCACAGGAATGATATAAGAGAAAATCTCTCATAGTGATCCCCTATAGACAAAATGAGTCTTTCGAAATGAGAAGAAACCAACCCATCCCCAAGGGGACTGCCACCTGTAGCCAACAGTTTGACTGACGGAACAAGGGGTTTTGAGGGCTTACCATGCTGAAGCAAAAAAACACTCATTAAGGAAATTCTACACTGCCCCAGAATCAAGAAAGTCTGGAATCTCATTGTAAACCCTATACCAATTAAGGGTACCGGAATGAACAACTGAGACGAAAGTTGTTGGGGAGTAGAAATGACATGAACAACTGAGACGAAAGTTGTTGGGGAGTAGAAACGACATGACCCAAACAAGACTCCCCCAGACCTTAGGCTCTGTAGTTTCCCGGCCTCTAAAGACATGTATTGCGGAGATGCCCCTTATTCCCACAATAAAGGCATAAGCCGTTAACCTGCCTAGGGCCCCTTTCTTCTAGCGATAACCATGTAGCCCAATTGCATGGGTTCCTCACTGGGCCTAGGGGCAAAAAGGAGAGGCTTGGGTGCCAATTTTGAGAGGGATTTACGGAGGCATATCTAGGAGCATCCTCTTCCCTAGTGTCTTTCCCTATGCCTTCTATCAATCTGGATAGGCAGATGCATAAGGGAGTCTAGGGAGGACGGAGTGGGAAAATTAACTAGGCTATCTTTTATAGCCACAGACAATCCCACCCTGAATTAGCTTCTCAGCACTGTCATTCCAGCCTGTCTCTACCACCCATCTGCGAAATTCTGTACAGTAATCCTCAGTGCTTTTTGCCATGCCTGATTTTTGGATGGCAGCATCGGTAGAGGCGGCGCAGTCGGGATTATCATTAATAACAGCCATAGCCTAGAAGAAGGCCTTCAGTGAGAGATGGGAGACAAAAAGGAACACCAAGAGCCCCAATAGTGTAATATGTTTTTACAGGGAGTAATGGTAGAGTAAACAAGTTAATACTCACAAACCAGGGTTACCGATAGGCAACCACTGTATAGGCAGGTGGAGAGATTATCCTGACCCCACTCAGGAATAAAACGTCGCTCTCTGTAGAAAAACAAAAAGGGGATGATACCCCTCCACTCGGGGTGGACTCGATATAGTAGTAAGACAAAACAGAGGTGGCCAAAAGGATAAAAATAGCTAAAAGCACTTAAAAACCCAATGGGTAATTCAGAGGAGGTAGTAATGAACTTACCTCCTCCAAGCAGACACCAACGAAAGTGGTAATTTTCAATAATAGTTTATTCACCAAACAGTATTGCAACGCGTTTCGCAGGCATTTCCTGCTTCATCAGGCAATATGGAACGGGAGCAAAAACAACTAAAAAAACATTGTATTATACTGGCGTGTTTATACAAAGACACTGGTAAGTTATAGCTATTCCTTCTTAAAAGTTATTGATTTCTCCTTTTTTTGTTGTCTTTAGTCATCTGTGCTACATCCCCTTGTTTTAAATATACCTTAGTTCACTAACTTATGTATCCCACATAGTTTAATTTTGTGTTTCCTACCCAGATACTTTATGTTTCTCATTTAGACTAATATATACCAGCAGCCTATTCCCCATGTCCATCAGCATTTGCTTCCCCATGCTGTGAATTATTCCTCTTTCCCTTGTTTTCCCCTCCCCCCACATACTTCCCATTAATTAGTCCCACTATATACAAAGACACTGGTAAGTTTTTCACTATCTTAATTTCATTTATTTCTTTTGTTGGTTTAGTCATCTTTGCTACATCCCCTGGCTTTAAATATACCTTAGGTCACGTCCTTTATTATGTTACTTTTTTATGTCTCCTATTATGTCTCCCACCAAGATACTTGGTTTCCAATTTAGATAATATATACTAGCAGCCTATCCCCCATGTCCATTAGCACTTGTTTCCCCATGCTGTGAACTATTTCTCCTCCCCTTGTTTCCCCTTCCCCTCATATACTTGGCCCAAGGGCATCACTCAGTATCCACACTTCCCCACAATCCGAACAGCTGTATACAATAATAATATTTTACAAATTTGCCTGTCTCTGTTTTTTTAGTTGTTAATTAAACTATGTGGGATACATAAGTTAGTGAACTAAGGTATATTTAAAACAAGGGGATGTAGCACAGATGACTAAAGACAACAAAAAAAGGAGAAATCAATAACTTTTAAGAAGGAATAGCTATAACTTACCAGTGTCTTTGTATAAACACGCCAGTATAATACAATGTTTTTTTAGTTGTTTTTGCTCCCGTTCCATATTGCCTGATGAAGAAGTAAATGCCTGCAAAACGTGTTGCAATACTGTTTGGTGAATAAACTATTATTGAAAATTACTACTTTCGTTGGTGTCTGCTTGGAGGAGGTAAGTTCATTACTACCTCCTCTGAATTACCCATTGGGTTTTTAAGTGCTTTTAGCTATTTTTATCCTTTTGGCGCCTCTGTTTTGTCTTACTACTACTTCAGTGAGAGATGGGCTGGATCGGATGATGACAGGCTGAATGCCCATTATTGAAGATCCTCTTGAAGTAGGGTGATCACAAAATGTACCCTGGATTCCTCAGCAGGAAAGGAATAGGACAAAAACTCAAAATGGAGTTTACATGCCTCCTGGAAGGTAAAAAACCTGCTCTGATCACTGGAGAATCTTGGGTTCAATAATAGAGCTACCAGACGAAGAAGGTAGCAGTCTGCTTGCCAAAATTAAAGCTGAAGCAGGAGCCTAGCTGAGAGTCCTTGGACATCACGCCAGGTACTAATACAATAGGTCTGTAAAAGTATGTGTACATATGTGCGCAGTGGTTAGTTTGGAGGAATTGAATTTCATAGACTTTGGTCTTTTTTCAACCTAAGTAACTATGGAACTATGTGCAAATGAACTTGCCATACAACTGTAATGACTTTCTACGAGAAACCTAGACAATCATCTTGCAGTGGCTGTGATCTGCAAAAGAACTTGATACAACACTACTCAGATGGTTAAACCCCAAAATATTTCTCTATATTGATGCTGTTTAAAAATATATTTACTATATCATATTAAAATATATATCAATTGCCCCACATGAAGCCTAAAGTGTTTCATGCTTACCTAGCATTAAATCCAGGTAATTGAATTGGGCAAATCTTTGAATTGCCTATGACTAAGTGCTGGGAAGCATGAAATATTTTAGGCTCATGTGGGGTTATTGATGTATATTTTAATATGATATAATAAATATATTTTGTAAACAGCATGCGTATAGAGATATTTTGGAGTTTAATTTATTACCTCTTTTTGGTCACTCTATCATGCTCTATTATGTACTATTTATGAGACTCTGTAGCCAATATTCTTTACTACACAGAAAGTCACTGACCTAAATTAACCCTGGCTGAAGAAAATTTTACAAAAAAAAAAAAAAAAAAAGTGGTAAATAGTACATGTTCGAATTTGACCAGTGTTAATAGTGGGGTACCACAGGGGTCTGTCTTTGGTTGTTTGCTTTTAAATTGTTCATAAATGAACTTGAGATTGGCATGTTCTCTATTTTTGCTGATGATACGAAAGCTATAATTTGCATGAAGAACTGAGCTGCAAACTGCCAAACTAAATTGCTCAACAGGATTACAGTACTTCAGCGCACTGCCCAGTTTTTTTACATGCAATGGTGCTTCTTTCCTCTTTAGACTTCACCGCAAGTCTTCAGCATACATATAACTAGTAAAGTGAGGAGAGCAATCCAAGGCAGAAGATCTGCAACAATGTAGTTTATTAGCAGCTACAAAACACACAACATGTTTCGGGCCTCAAACGCCCTTTATCAAACTTGACAAAGGGCGTTTGAGGCCCGAAACATGTTGTGTGTTTTGTAGCTGCTAATAAACTACATTGTTGCAGATCTTCTGCCTTGGATTGCTCTCCTCACTTTACTAGTTATAAATTGAAGATTGATGCACTTTGGTAAAAAGAACAGTGCTATCAGAGTTTAGAACACATGCAAAACAATAGATGATTTTTGGTTTTGTAATACATGCTTACATTCTTACCGGCATTCTTTCAGTTACATCTCCAATCTTGAAGTTCATTGTTGAACGAACAGTTTGGGCTCCATAATATTTATCATTTGGAACTTTGAGTTCTCCAAATGTATCAGTTTCAATTCTGTATGAGCTGGCCTGGAAGCACAAAAATAAACCAGATCTTCTAAGTTCATTTATATTTTAATGCAATTTGACGCAAGTTTTTAAGGGAGAACTAAAACTTAAATAAGTAGGGTAAAAATGCTAAAGATTTTATTTTTTGGGTTCTGATTTTTTTTAAAGCCTTTGCCTGCATACATACATTAGATTATTTTCCGATCCTCAGTAGTTAGTGACAGCCAAAAGTTTGAGGTGTCAGATTTTATTAAGTTCTGCAATTGTAAAACAGTGACAACTCTTAAAGGAAAACTATACCCACAAAATGAATATTTAACCACCAGATGGGCCAATTGATATAAACTATTAAAGCATCTTACCAAGCTGGAATATTTATATATCTGTTGCCCCTTTTACATCTTTTACTTTGAGCCACCATTTTATCCCTACTACTTGTCTTGTCTTCCTCATACCCTTGTATAATAGATGGCTGACCTCCAGGGTGCTCAGTGTTCCAGTGTGCTGCAAATTTAGGGGCCCTAAAAATTTTTGCATGAATAGTTTGTTTTCTTAGTTCTTGTATAGAGGAGACTAAACACATTTATGCAACAAAGTAAAGAACAATGATTTTACATTTTTCAAAATAAAAAATGTGCACATGCACCCCCACATCTTGTGTAAGTCGAGCAAAATAAACTTACACTATATACACTATTTAAATCTTGTTCCTTTCATTCTTTTGGAATCCAAAATTAGAGCATACAGGCAAGGTACCATTTTATGGAAACATAGAAAGGCAAGTTTTGCATCTTTCCAAAATCTAACATTTGCATTGCAAAGGAGGACCTGATGCACATGCACATGCGGAGGCTACATAGTTATAGAAATTAAAGGAAAACTATACCCCCAAACAATGTAGGTCTCTATTAAAAGATACTGAGTAAAACAGCGCATGTATAAAACCCTGCTTCATGTAAATGAACCATTATCATAATAATATACTTTTTTAGTAGTATGTGCCATTGGGTAATCATAAATAGAAAATTGCCATTTTAAAAAATAAGGACCGCCCCCTGAGATCGTAAGATTCACTGTGCACACATACAAACCACATGTAAGGTCACATGAGCCAATTAACAGACAGAGTTGTGTCTTTTGCTTCCTCACTTCTTCCTGTTACAGTTAGTGTTGTAGTATTTCTGGTCAGGTGATCTCTGAGGCAGCACAGATAGAGTCACGAAATGGTGGTTCAAGGCAAGAGATGTAAAAGGGCAATATTTATGTAAATATATATTCCAGTTTGGTAAGATTCTTTAATATGTCATTCAATTTGATATACACTATCTGTTGCTTAAGTATTCATTTTGGGGGTATAGTTTTCCTTTAAGGAGGGAGGGGGCATGTGGGGGGTGCAGGGATACCTAGAAAGTGAAAAAATGTAAAGGAGAAGGAAAGTTATGGAGGCATTTTATTGCCAATACATTAGCTGCAAAAGTGCAAGCTAGAATGCTATATTTATCCTGTAGAATGTTTTACCATACTTGAGAAAAAAGCTCTAGAAGCTCTGTTTGTTTAGGATAGCAGCTGCAGCATTAGCTTGGTGTGATGACTTACTGCCAGAGTCTCTCCCTGCTCACTTATAGCTCTGGGCTCAGATTACAGCAGACAAGGGAGGGGGGAGGAAGAAGCACAAACTGAGCATGCTCACGCCCAGTGCAGCTTAACAGTATATTAAGGGTAAGGACACACGAGGAGATTCAAAGTTGCCTCAGTGAGGCAATTTCAGGCAATTATTGAAAACGCATCGCCGTGTGTGCATTAGCACAGGCGACTTTTCATTGTAGCCTATGGGGAAAAACGCTGAGGCAGTTCAGGGAGATAGTTGCTCAAAAGACGAGGCGATTAGTAGCCAGGCGACAAAATCTCCCTGAATCTCCTCGTGTGTCCTTACCCTAAATTGTCATTCCATTAAAACACTTTACATTTTTGATGTTACTGTTTATTTAATTAAAAGGCACCTATGACCTAACAATATTTTCCCCCACCAAAGGTGCAGGTTGCCTGGGTTAGGACTTGACCAATTTTTGTCACATGATACACATAACAAGCAAACATTATGTGCATGCATGTCCACCAATGTGGCCACCTGCATCACGAGGAAGCAATAATTAGTGTAAACATGAAATAAACCCTAACTATAATTGCGACTAATTGGGATATGTGAAGCTTAGTTAGGAGCATTTAAGTTATTGTCTTGCTATTACAAACGAAAAGGAAATTATTTCAAAAATAAGTATTATATGCTTAAAACAGGTTCTGTGGATATGGGTTTCCCACAATTCTAAGAGGTGGCACAGTGACAGGAAAATGTATGACCCTACTGTAAAAAAATATACACATCTGTGTCACAATCCCCAACTGATAGTTCCCAGTTCCCAAACCAAGCTCCCCCGCTACCCTTGCCTCCATTCAGTACCTGAGTGCTGCTCTGCATGGTCTCCGTAATTAGAGGCTGAAGTAGACTCAAAACCACTTTTCCATGTCATTCCTAAAGTGATTAGCCACTGACAGCCCAAGACCTGAAAACTATTTGATTTTCTGCCTTCCCAGAGTAGGAGTACATATCTAAAAGGATCACAATCAAACTAAAGGCTTTGGCACACAGGCCATTTTCGACCATTTCCATGCTATGTATCTATGGCAGACACTGACATGACAGGTCATCACTGCTTAAAAACTCTGGCATGCCCTCCTACCACCAACATTGTCTACCAAAGTTAGATTGTTCTCCGTAATTTTCTACAATAATTTGTGACATGGTGTTTTTAAATGATGTGGTTTTCTCAGAGAGAACAGTGAGGCCCAATATAAAAGGGAACATAAAAAACTAGAAGGTGACCTTAGAGATATATCGTGCGGGAAATACATTCTTACCATCCTCCCCCGTTTCACCGTCAATGACTGCAGAGCAAGCGCAGAAAGCTGCTTACGGTAGTGGGCTGCGCGCCGAAGGGAGCTCAAACACCGGTACATAACTAGACTTGGCCTAACGAACCCAAGGGGAAGAGGAGGTCGTTGTGCAATGAGATAGCTAACCAATCATACAAGTAGCGCGCAGACACTGCCTACTCATTGCACGCAACTTGAAACTAAGAGCAAGGGGGCGCGGCTTCGAGAGGCTGACCAATTAAATGGGTTGTATCATAGATGGTCTGTCACGCTATGCTTTGCAGAAAGTGTTTAAACGGTAGCTATGCTTTGCAGGAAGTGTTTAAACGGTAGTTAGAGATGACTGAGAGTTGAAACTAAGCGTAGTTTGTTATTTTGCGATCTACCAACTTCAAGAGATTAATACTCGAAAGTAGTTAATAGACTGTTTCGATAAGGAGGCGCGTCTAGTTATTTGACCGAGCAAGAAGGCATTACTAGTGGCTAAACTGTTTCCTAACCTCCCTGGTCACTGTCTGATGAGGAGAGCTGCAGAGACATGGGCGTCCGCAAATAGGGGCGGAGGGGGCACGTGCCCCCCCGTCAGTGATTTCATCCAGTAAGAAAGCATGATTTTTTGCTTGCCCACATCACGTCCCCCACCCCCCTAATCCTCACGTCACTGGATACTGAAGGAGAGAGACGCAGCTGATCGTCCCTGCCTTTGTCCCCTCCAACATTCTACCCTGCTCAGTGCGTGAATGCAGGCTCAGAGGCAGGGGCGATCGCATTTATGTGCAGGGGAGGGTGCTTTCCTCCTCTCTCACTAGCTTCCCTGTCAGTAATAAGTGCTGCTGTTGTAAATCAAACGTTTTCCGGAGTTGGCAGGGCATTTCCTGCTCTTCTTTTTCTTCTTTGTTTTATTGGCGGGTTGCAACCAACTTTAACAGGTGCATATCGCCACCTACTGTACCGGGTGTGTAATATCAAGGTTTCTTTATTCCTACTGCCTCAAAAAAAAAAAAAAAAAAAACATTGTCCTGTTTATATTTCTGTTTCTAATCCTGTATTTTTAAGAAATACAAGTAGTGCTCTACTACTTTCCCTTGTTTTCTCCCAAGTCCCTAGGATCCCTAGTAGACCCCATTCTCTTTCCAGTTCATACATTTTATCTTGTAATATCTTCCTCTCTGCATTATATATATTTTTTTTTTTTACACCATAAAATAACATGCTCAACATTTTCATAGACATTGCATTTCCTGCTCTCTGTCACCGCTCTGCTAGTATCCATGTGGTGAACTCCCTGTCAGGGCCGGAACTAGGGGTAGGCAGAGTAGGCACGTGCCTTGGGCTCAAAGCTTGGGGGCGCCAGGCACGTACCTTACACTGTTGCCTACCCCAATTCTGACTAAGGGAGTTCTGCGTTTCCGCCTAATTGTGCGTGTGGTTCACACCGCCGGTCAGCGTGCATGTGCGCACTCTTCCTGCACGCGCAGTGGATGGGGCGCCAGGGCTGGCCGGTTTGCCATCGGTCCTGGCCCGGCCCTGCTCCCTGTCTCGAGAGAAAGCACAGGGACAGCAACTTGAACTAACAGTGGATGTGAATGCGAGCTAGTGAATGCTTGAGAGATGAGTGCCTGGGCTATGATGTGAACTACAACTCCCTCCACACAGAGCTTAGCAAGAAGTAAAGGACAGGTAACATTGAGATTGGGCAGCATGCCTGTGGCTCATGTGTCTCTCTGCATTGGCAGATGGGGGGGGCACAGTACTTTTACTCTGCTCTGCCATCCTGCAGCCAGGGGCGTAACTACCGGGGAGCAGGGGGTGCAACAGGGCCAGCACCCCCGCAGAGCCCCCTGGAAGATCGCACGCGCTGGAGTCTGCTGCAGCCGCAGAGAAAAATCACGCAAACGAGGGTGGGGGCGGCCTGGCTGCATGGCCCGCACCAAGGCCCGTCCCCACCAAGTTCCGTTACTGCCTGCAGCCCTTGTAGCTCTATTTTCCCATCAAAAAAAAGCCAGTACAGCAGAGCACATCATAACATTACATTACTGAAATGATTGGCTGCACTCTCCCCCCCCCACCTTAGCTATCTGTATAACAGAGCATTCTGTTTCAGTGGCTGCACAGATCCTATCTAATCCCCATTGTAAGCAGCAGTCCTGTCCTACTTTATGGCAGCTGAGATTCTAGTTATTTGTATAACAGAGCATTCTGTTCCAGTGGCTGCACAGATCCTAACTGATCCCCATTGTAAGCGGCAGTCCTGTCCTGCTTTATGGCAGCTGAGATTCTAGCTATCTGTATAACATATCATTCTGTCCCAATGGCACATATCCTGGCTGATCCCCACTGTAAGCAGCAGTCCTGTCCTGCTTTATGGCAGCTGAGATTCTATCTATCTGTATAACAGAGCAGTCTGTCCCAGTGGCTGCACAGATACTATCTGATCCCCATTTTAAGCAACAGTACTGCCCTGCTTTATGGGAGCTGAGATTCTAGCTATCTGTATAACACAACATTCTGTCCTAGTGGCTGCACAGATACTATCTGATCCCCATTGTAAGCAGCAGTCCTGCCCTGCTTTATGGCTGAGATTCTAGCTATCTGTATAACACAACATTCTGTCCCAGTGGCTTCACAGATCCTATCTGATTCCCATTGTAAGCAGCAGTTCTGTCCTGCTTTATGGCTGAGATTCTAGCTATCTGTATAACACAACATTCTGTCCCAGTGGCTTCACAGATCCTATCTGATTCCCATTGTAAGCAGCAGTTCTGTCCTGCTTTATGGCTGAGATTCTAGCTATCTGTATAACACAGCATTCTGTCACACTGGCACAGATCCTGTCTGATCCCCACTGTAAACAGCAGTCCTGCCTTGCTTTTTGGTAACGCACATTATGTGCTTGTGTCTATAGCATAGCCATGTAAGGAGTGAGTTTCTCTAGTGGGCGACCAGTGATATGTCACATGATGCAATTTTAAGTATTTGCTTTTGGTGAAGTGTTTCTCATATAGATATACAGTACTTAAACAGTTCCCCTAGTTATATAATTATGGTTCATAAACTTGGAATCACCTGTATACCTAGTTATCATCTATAAGCTTTGTCTGGAAATACAGGTTGTATTTGACTGTTGACTTTGCCCCCCCTATACAATTTCCTGTGGACACCCATGTTCAGAGATGACATCGACAAGGCTTTTAGAGATTTAAAGGAATTGTTCAGTATAAAAATGTTTCTTATATAATTAGCCAAAAATGTAATGTAATGTATAAAGGCTGGAGTGACTCTTACATGGAACACAACTTCCTGCTAGTGACCTGAAGGGGGGGCACATAGTTCATAACCAGGGATGCACCGAATCCACTATTTTGTATTCGGCCGATACCGAACCAAATCCGAACCCTAATTTGCATATGCAAATTTGTGGTTGGAAGGGGAACACATTCTTTACTTCCTTGTTTTCTGACAAAAAGTCACATGATTTCCCTCCCGCCCCTAATTTGCATATGCAAATTAGGATTCGGTGCGGTTGAGCAGAAGGATTCGGCCAAATCCGAATCCTGCTGAAAAAGGCCGAATCCTGCCTGAATCCTGAACCGAATCCTGGATTCGGTGCATCCCTATTCATAACTGTTTGCTTTTGAATCCGAGCAGAATGCTAAAGATCAATTGCAAACTCACTGAAAAGTTATGTCCCACCTGGCCCCCTTAAAAGACACTGAGTAACTCAGTTAAGGCCCCCATTAATGGGCCGATAAAAGCTGCAGACAGACCATCCGCCTGGCATCCCTGATCGATATCTGGCCAAATGTCTGCCAGATGTTGATTGGGCAGGGTAAAATATCCCGTTGGATCGTGGCCGCATCTGTTTGTTGATGCTGTCCCACGATCCTGTATGGGCTCCATTCCCATACGATCATGTATGGGCTCCATTCTGATCCGATCGTTGGGCCCTAGTGTTATTACAGTTTTGCTAATGAAGGTGAATTGCCTTTAAGATGTGAGTCTACGTTCTCGCAAGAGACCTGTTTATCTTATATTGTTACAAAATTATCTAAATAGCATACCCTCAACTGTCCTGCTTTTGACAGCCCATCCCGCTGCCAGACAGTTTCGTTTAATGTCGTGCTGCGTTGCTTTTCCTGTGCAGCTCACAGCTCTTCCTGTTTTTTTTTTTACACAGGTAATTAGCATAGTCTCGCGAGAAGAGAAATGACTGACGTCACGTGCTACTGCTTCAGTTCAGAAGAGGAGATGTCTAACAGGAACACGGTTCTGCTGAAGACAGCTAAGGGATTTTCTTAATGTTTCATTTATGTCCTTGGGTATTTCCAGATAAGTAAATATTCTGCCCCCATTCGGCTCAAGTTTCAAGTACTCGCACATTGCAGCTTCCAGAGTTCTGGTGGATGTTTAACCAATGCATGCATCCATGTCTGTGTATGCTGCTAGCCTGGAAATTAAAATACAGTTTAAGCACAGTTCTGCAAGGATTTTGGAAAAGGACCTCAAATGTTTTCTTATTCAAAGGTCTGGAAACAAGATTCTATTTTAGGTTTTTAGTTCCCCCTTGCCATCAGGGAGAATGTTTATCTGGATTTTTTTTCCATGCTGTGGCCTTGATTAAACATTATGTTCCATTGTTTAGTAGTTCTCATATTCATACCCCCCCCCAACTATAGAATATGCAGAGATGAAGCATTTACTGTATTTCCCTCACAACACCCAGAGCTCAAAACACTTATAGCTGCTGTGCTTCCCATTGCTCAGAGTCACTGCTTGACTCTCTATTATCAGACACAGACAACTCCTGCTCTCCTAACCCCTCCCCCAAGCCCTGTTTATATGTGTGTATATGTGTGTATCTGTGTGCATATGTGCAAAATTCAAAGCCAGCTGCCTAGTCAACATGGGATAAATAACATCTGTTTTGTAAGATAAAAGTGGAGAGATTTTTTCCCAAGGCTGTTTTTTTTTTTTTTTATTGCTATACTTACTCTGATCCAGGGCAGCTATCAGGGCAGATTTGGAAGTTATTACTATGGCTCTGAAAACCCATATTGATTGCTGTTAGATGGCCCAAGTACACTAAGGCTATTGCTATACAGCAGGGATCCCCAACCTTTTGTACCCGTGAGCAACATTCAGAAGTAAAAGGAGTTGAGGAGCAACACTATCATGAAAACTGTTTTTGGGGTGCCAAATAAGTGCTGTGATCGGCCATTTGTAGCCCCATGTGGATTGTAAACCTACATTGAGGCTCTGTTTGGCAGTGCACCTGGTTTTTATACAACCAAAACTTGCCTCCAAGCCTCAAATTCAAAAATAATCTCCTGCTTTGAGGCCACTGGGAGCAACAACCAAGGGGTTGGAGAGCAACATGTTGCTCACGAGCTACTGGTTGGGGATCACTGCTATACAGTCTCATATATAAGGCTGTATCTTGGCCTGCAGAAAAACGTAGGCCCAGAATCCGCCTCTGCTGGAATCAGCATTTTTATTTTCCTGCACTCAAAACCATTGCGTTGACCAGGTGCAGGTACACGCAGTGAACTTCAGCACTCAAGCACGAGTGTTTTCATTTCATAGCTGAAATTTAAAAATAAAATGGCTGTTCCAGTGTAAGGGCTGATTCTGGGCCTATACATTTGGGCCTACGCAGTTTCTTCGAGGTCCTTAGCACGTTTTTTTTTTTAAAAAAAAGGCAACGTGGTGTAAATACGCTAGTGGTTTCCAGTTTAGGCTATGGCACTTCTGCTAGCGTATGTACTCAGCGGTCAGCTTTTTTAAAAATCGCACGAGGGCCACGCCAAAGCCACGTTCACCAAGACTGTTCTGTAAGGGCAGAGACACACACTCAGATTCGGGGCGATTCAGTTGCCCGCCGGCTAGAATATAAATCAGTCTGGATGGCACTCGGAGTGCTTCATTTTCCGAAGTCGCCTGAAGAACTTCAGGCGACTACGGAAAACTAAATGCTCTATATGCCACCCCACCGGCGATTTACATTCTAGCTGCCGAGAAGGCAGTTCGGGGAGATTAGTCGGCCAAAGAAGAGATTTGGGCGACTAATCTCCTCGAATCTGAGCTTGTGTCTCTGCCCTAAGGGATGGATCTTTCCCCTGTACTGATATATGAGCAAAAAAGGTCTCCATGTTAAACCCAAACAATTCTTTTATGCACGGGGGGGGGGGCAGGGGATTGCACATCTTACTCGATGCTGACACCCCATGAAGAATAGAAGGGCTGCTTCTAGGAAGGTTTCTTTTTTTCACCTAATATATCAATATATAATTTAAAGGGTACCCGTCACCCAAACAAAATTATTCCAAATCCTATTTTATCATGTTAGTCAAGCAAAATTAACTTTAATTACACTGTATAAATTATTTGAATATTGTTTCCATCAGTCTGGGAACTCATAATTATAGCAACCAGGAAGGAGCCATTTTGTGGACACTGTTATTAAGGCAAGCCTTGTATCATCTCAGAATCTTCTTTGTGCACCAGGGGACAGGGACCCAATGTCCATCCCCATGCACTGGTTACACAATTAAATCGTTAAGAGAGCTGGGGGAATGTAGGGAGAGCAGTGACATTAGGAAGTGCTGAATGGAAAGTGAAAGTAATTGCTTGCCCCTCCTCTATGCCTAGGCATAGAGGTGGGTAGGCAATATTTGATTGACAGCTGATATTTTAAAATGAGTTTACAACAGCTATGAATGCTTTAATAAAAAAAAGAAATTGGATTTCATATGTAATTTAAAAAGGACTTTTATTATACAGATTTTTATGTCTGGGTGACGGGTCCACTTTAAGAATGATATGCTATATACAAGACAGACAACTGTAGGATGGAAAAGTTTTGCATATTTTTGTGTTACTATCCTTTTAAGAGTGCACTTCTGATACCCTTACTTGATCTCCTGCAGCTGTATGTGTGTGTGTATTTTGCATGTTACTTGGCGGGGACAGGACAGGATTTGGGTCCCTGTGCTTGCCATATTACCTGGCATTGCGTGTTCAGTAAAGAAAAAAGAATGATTTCTTCATGTCTGCCAGGGAATGATCGAACAGATACAAAAGATAAAACAACTAAGGCTAGTGGTACTTAGGGCTATTGATCAGCTTTTCTACACTTGTGCTTCTTTGCAGATGGAAAACAGCTGTTGATCCGCAGTACAAGCCATAGTTCTGAAGCAATGCACTTTGCTTTTTACAAATATTTCCAGATTCCCGTTACCTGTATTTTATCTTGAAACATAGTGCACAGAGCTGACTGCTAAGAGCGGGTTTGCAAATACATGTAGAACAACCTTAGAAGGAGCATAGGCGGAGGATGATTTTTTTGTTTGAAGAGGGTAAAGTTGACATATACTGGCTAACTTAAAGGGAACCAGTCACTCTGAATTTCTTTTACCCCACCAGAGGGGTGGGCTGCTAGATCCTTCACTCCAGTTGGATTAAACAGTGTTTTTTTTTTTTTCAAAGTATATTCAGTGTATTAGAGACAGTGGGTACTGGCACTTTATATACAGTGGGAGACAGTTGGTATTGGCACATTATACACAGTGAGAGACAGTCAGTATTGGCACATTATACACAGTGGGAGACAATGGGTACTGGCACATTATACACAGTGGGCACTGGCATATTATACCCAGTGGGAGAAAATGGATGCTGGCACATTATACACAGTGGGCACTGGCATATTATACCCGGTGGAAGACAATGGGTGCTGGCATATTATACACAGTGGGAGACATAGGGTACTGCCACATTATACACAGTGGGAGATGGTGGGTACTGACACATTATACACAGTGAGAGACAGTGGCTACTGGCTCATTATACACAGTGAGAGACAATCAGTATTGGCACATTATACACCATGGGAGACAGTGGGTACTGGCACATTATACACAGTGGGAGACAGGGCACTGGCATATTATACCTGGTGGGAGACAATGGGTGCTGGCACATTATACACAGTGGGAGACAGTGGGCACTGGCATATTATACCCGGTGGGAGACAATGGATGCTGGCACATTATACACAGTGGGCACTGGCATATTATACCCGGTGGGAGAAAGTGGGTGCTGGCACATTATACACAGTGGGAGACAGTGGATACTGGAACATTATACACAGTGGGAGACAGTGGATACTGGCACATTATACACAGTGGGAGACAGTGGGTACTGACACATTATACACAGTGAGAGACAGTGGGTACTGGCTCATTATACACAGTGAGAGACAGTCAGTATTGGCACATTATACACAGTGGGTACTGGCACATTATACACAGTGGGCACTGGAATATTATACCTGGTGGGAGACGATGGGTGCTGGCACATTATACACAGTGGGTACTGGCACATTTATACACAGTGGGATACAGTGGGTACTGGCACAATATACTCAGTGAGAGACAATGGGTACTGGCACATTATACACAGTGAGAGACAGTGGGTACTGCCACATTATACACAGTGAGAGACAGTGGGTATTAGCACATTATACATAATGGGAGACAGTAGGTACTGGCACATTATACACAGTGGGAGACAGTGGGTACTGGCACATAATACACAGTGGGAGACAGCGTGTACTGGCACCTTATACACAGCAAGAGACAGTCAGTATTGACACATTATACACAGCAAGAGATAGTCAGTATTGACACATTATACACAGCAAGAGACAGTCAGTATTGACACATTATACACAGTGGGAGACAGTGGGTACTGGCACATAATAGTGAGAGACAGTGGGTACTGGCACATTATACTCAGTGTATTAGAGACAATGGGTACTGGCACATTATACACAGTGGGAGACAGTGGGTGCTAGCACATTAGGCACAGTGAGAGACAGGGGGTACTGGCACATTATGCTCAGTGAGAGACAGTGGGTACTGGCACATTATATTCTGTGAGAGATAGTGGGTACTGGCACATTATACACAGTGGGTACTGGCACATTATACACAGTGGGCACTGGAATATTATACCTGGTGGGAGACGATGGGTGCTGGCACATTATACACAGTGGGAGACAGTGGGTACTGGCACATTATACACAGTGGGTACTGGCACATTTATACACAGTGGGATACAGTGGGTACTGGCACAATATACTCAGTGAGAGACAATGGGTACCGGCACATTATACACAGTGAGAGACAGTGGGTACTGCCACATTATACACAGTGAGAGACAGTGGGTATTAGCACATTATACATAATGGGAGACAGTAGGTACTGGCACATTATACACAGTGGGAGACAGTGGGTACTGGCACATAATACACAGTGGGAGACAGCGTGTACTGGCACCTTATACACAGCAAGAGACAGTCAGTATTGACACATTATACACAGCAAGAGACAGTCAGTATTGACACATTATACACAGTGGGAGACAGTGGGTACTGGCACATAATACTTAGTGAGAGACAGTGGGTACTGGCACATTATACTCAGTGTATTAGAGACAATGGGTACTGGCACATTATACACAGTGGGAGACAGTGGGTGCTAGCACATTAGGCACAGTGAGAGACAGGGGGTACTGGCACATTATGCTCAGTGAGAGACAGTGGGTACTGGCACATTATACTCTGTGAGAGATAGTGGGTACTGGCACATTATACACAGTGGGAGACAGTGGGTACTGACACATACACAGTGGGTACTGGCACATTATACTCAGTGTATTAGAGACAATGGGTACTGGCACATTATACACAGTGGGAGACAGTGGGTGCTAGCACATTATGCACAGTGAGAGACAGGGGGTACTGGCACATTATGCTCAGTGAGAGACAGTGGGTACTGGCACATTATACTCTGTGAGAGAAAGTAGGTACTGGCACATTATACATAGTAGGAGACTGTCAGAAAAAAGTAGTATAAAGTAACAAGGAGCAAAAAAAGGAAAAATAACCTAACAAAAAACCTTTAATACTTATTCAAGCTGGTGGAGAAGCTGCTGTATATAGTACCTGTGAGTTGAATAAAAGTTGCAAACATGCACAGCGTGATGTTCCAACTGCTTCATATCACTCTAACGTCTGCCATGCTATGTCTCCATGTTGTATAATGTGCCAGTACCCATTGTGTATAATGTGCCAGTACCCACTGTCTCCCACTGTGTATAATGTGCCAGCATCCATCGTCTCCCACCAGGTATAACGTTTTCATAGCCATGCCTTCTCTGTACTTGGTTGGTACATTTTACTAAAGTAAAGTCAGCTGTGCTCTGATTGGACAAGTTACAAACCACATATATCCAATCAGATTGCAACTGATCTCTTCAACACCTGGGTTTGAAAATCTGTCTATGAAAGGAGGATTCAGGGCAGACAGTTGTTGGAAGGATGCTTTGTATTCAGAATATGGGAGGGCTGGACATTGCTACTGGTTTTGTGACATCACAGCAAGGTGTTGACGCTCCCACTCAGCAATTGCTTGAACTGTCTCTCAGAGAAAAGTACCCAATAATATGTAATATTATTTCTTTTGTTTGATAAACTAAGCAAATTTATTTGGAAATATTATTATTTTCATTGTTTCTGTCTATCTGTGCAATTTGGTTTTCACGATAGATCAAGGCAAATTGGGGGGTGGGGTTAAGGCACATAAAAAAACTAGATGTAAGATTTGTGTAGAGCTTTTTTTCACTGTCCTAGGGCTGCAGCACACTGTAGGTATCCATGTAAAGCTATGCTTCAAGCTGTTCACAGTAGGCAGATTCTGGGGATTATACTAACAATGGCAATTGGTCATGGGTGAATCTGACCAGTTTTGCATTGCCAAAAATGTTGCCAAATGCTTTGAAATCGGACATTTTTTTGGTGCGACAGTAGAACCCTGCTTTTCCTATTTTTCAAGGACAGCTAAAAACAAGCAGAAAAAATCTGTGAAAAAAGAGGAAAAGTGTCAGTGAATAATCAGCAAATAATCTGGAAGATCTTAAAACCAGATGTAAAATTAGGGTTTCTACTGTTTTTTTTTTTTTGTAGTGTTTTTTTTTTTTTATTTAGCTTTTTGTTCAGCACCTCTCCAGTTTGGCATTCAGCTATTACCGTATATACTCGTGTATAAGCCGACCCGTGTATAAGCCGAGGTACCTAATTTTACCTACAAAAACTGGGAAAACTTATTGACTCGCGTATAAGCCTAGGGTGAGAAATGCAGCAGCTACAGGTACCGTAGTGGGCTCTGCAGACCCAGACTCTCTCCCCCACCCACTCAGATCATGGCCTCAAGGAAGAATAGAAGTGTGATATATTATGACAACATATTATTATAGAGAAAAAGGAAAGTTTGCTTCAGGAAAATAACGAATTCCTGTATTGAGAGAGAGCCATCATACAGTGTCATGAAATACATTTTCTGTGAATCAATTGCTTCTGTTACTTTTTGAAGCCAACTGCATAAAGTTTGTTAAATTTTGGCATGTGTCGAATTTCCAAATAGGTGCTTAAATAAGACAGAACCTTATATCATCTAAAGATCATTAACAGTTTTTATCAGGGCTCAATTCAAGTGACAAATGAAAAAAAAGACAACCCAACATTTCTCACATTACCAATTTTGACCACAGACGCCAGCAGGGAGCAGCGAATCACAGCGCGTTATACGCACTCCGCACATCACAGGCAGCAGTCAGCAAGAGGCGCATGCGCATTGCGCGCAGCTGCGCATATTTAAATTTCCTTAGTGTACTGGACGTACTGGACGTAGAAGCGAGAGGCGCAGGCGCATTGCGCGCAGCTGCGCATATTTACGGTAAATTTACCTTAGCGTACTGCAGCAGGACGTAGAAGCGCCCCTGCCTGCAGAGACGAGCCGGGACTGTGTCATGGAATCCAGGACAGCCATCGAAAGCGCAGCCATCAGTACCCGCATCAGCCAAATAGGTAATTTTTTTACTGACCCGCGTATAAGCCGAGGCAGCATTTTTCAGCTTATCTTGGGTGCTGAAAAACTCGGCTTATACGCGAGTATATACGGTATTCCATTTTACATTAGCAACCAGGCTACAGTGTGAATAAGAGACTGGAAGATGAAAAAGGAGGGCCTGGAAAAAAGAATGATAAGTAATAAAAAGTAGCAAAAAAGTTGTAGCCTCACAGAGCAATAGTTTTTTGGCTGCTGGGATCAGTGATCCCATTTGAAAGCTGGATTGATGCAGAAGAAAAAAAGCAATTATTTCAAAAACTATACATAAGGGAATTGTATAACATACTATATTTAAACTTAAAGGTGAATTAAAAAGGGTGGAGGAGTGTGTTTGTATGTAGAGCCTGAATTAAAACCATGCACTAAAGAAATAACAATAGCTGGCACTGGTGAGGGTGTAGAATCACTCTGGGTAGAGATTTTGACTGGGCAAAAGGTAACAAAAAGAATTATCATTGGTGTATGCTATAAACCACCTCGTATAAGTGTCGAGTATGAAGCTCAGCTACTCTTGCAGATACAAGCGGCTTCACAGCTGGGTCAAGTTGTTGCTATGGGTGACTTCAATTATCCAGACATTGACTGGGGTAATGGGGTTGCTAAGACAGAAAAAGCTAGTAGGTTTGTAAATATGCTGAATGACAACTTTTTATTCCAGCTCGTTCAAGAACCTACTAGGAATAACTCTCTTTTGGACCTTGTAATAACTAACAATACTGAACTCATCTCTAACATTTGTGTGGGTGAGCATTTAGGGAATAGTGATCATAACATGGTCTCCTTTGAGATTCTGTTGCAGAAGCAATTCTATAAGGGAGTAACTAAAACACTAAATTTCAGACGTGCAAACTTTGACAGTATAAGGGCATCTCTGCAACATATTAAGTGGGAAATGCTTTTCTCAGGGTTAAACACAGAACAAAAATGGGAAGTCTTTAAAATGCTGCTTAATAAATATACCTGTCAGTATATTCCACTTGTAAGCAAGGAACGTCGTTGCAAAGCAAAACCTTTTTGGTTCAATAGAAGCGTTGGTGTTGAGGTGGGTAAGAAAAGACGTGCTTTTAAAACTTTCAAGTTAGCTGGTACAGCCGAATCATTTATAAGGTACAAGGAGGCCAATAAATCATGCAAAGAAGCTATAAGGCAAGCTAAAATTGCTATAGAAAAGGATATTGCAGCAAGCAGTAAAAAAAATCCAAAATTATTTTTTAAATATGTTAATAGTAAAAAAATGAAGCAGGAAGGGGTGGGTCCCTTACTATCAGAGGGGGGTCAGCTGGTTGATGAAAACAAATTAAAAGCGCAGATTCTGAATTCATATTTTTCATCTGTCTACACAAATGAGGAATCAGTAAGTGAAGGTTTCCTTCTTAACAGTCCCAATTCTAGTAATACAACTAATGATGCATGGTTCACACATGATGAAATTCAAAAGAGACTAGAACATGTTAAGATTAACAAAGGTCCAGGGCCAGATGGTATTCATCCCAGGGTAATTAGCGAGCTTAGCTCTGTGATTGCCAAACCTCTTTACTTAATTTTTCAGGATTCATTGAGATCTGGCATAGTGCCGAGAGACTGGCGAATTGCTAATGTGGTGCCTCTATTCAAAAAAGGATCCCGTTCTCAGCCTCAAAACTATAGGCCAGTTAGTCTGACGTCAGTGGTAGGAAAGCTTTTCGAAGGGTTAATAAAGGATAAGATACTGGACTTCATAGCAAATCATAATACTATGAGTTTGTGCCAGCATGGTTTTATGCGTAATAGATCTTGCCAGACTAACTTAATTTCTTTTTATGAGAATGTAAGTAGACACCTCGATTCTGGGATGGCAGTGGATGTGATTTACTTAGATTTTGCTAAAGCATTTGATACAGTGCCACACAAAAGGTTACTGGTTAAATTAAGGAATGTTGGCCTGGAACATAGTATTTGTACCTGGATAGAGAACTGGCTAAAAGATAGACTACAAAGAGTGGTGGTAAATGGAACATTTTCTAATTGGACCAGTGTTGTTAGTGGAGTACCGCAGGGCTCTGTACTAGGTCCCTTGCTTTTTAACTTGTTTATTAATGACCTGGAGGTGGGCATTGAAAGTACTGTTTCTATTTTTGCAGATGATACTAAATTGTGCAGAACTATAGGTTCCATGCAGGACGCTGCCACTTTGCAGAGTGATTTGTCTAAACTGGAAAACTGGGCAGAAAACTGGAAAATGAGGTTCAATGTTGATAAATGCAAGGTTATGCACTTTGGCAAAAATAATATAAATGCAAGTTATACACTAAATGGCAGAGTGTTGGGAGTTTCCTTAAATGAGAAGGATCTAGGGGTCTTTGTAGATAACACGTTGTCTAATTCTGGGCAGTGTCATTCTGTGGCTACTAAAGCAAATAAAGTTCTGTCTTGCATAAAAAAGGGCATTAACTCAAGGGGTGAAAACATAATTATGCCTCTTTATAGGTCCCTGGTAAGGCCTCATCTGGAGTATGCAGTGCAGTTTTGGACTCCAGTCCTTAAGAGGGATATAAATGAGCTGGAGAGAGTGCAGAGACGTGCAACTAAATTGGTTAGAGGGATGGAAGACTTAAATTATGAGGGTAGACTGTCAAGATCGCGGTTGTTTTCTCTGGAAAAAAGGCGCTTGCGAGGGGACATGATTACACTTTACAAGTACATTAGAGGACATTATAGACAATTGGCAGGGGACCTTTTTACCCATAAAGTGGATCACCGTACCAGAGGCCACCCCTTTAGACTAGAAGAAAAGAACTTTCATTTGAAGCAACGTAGGGGGTTCTTCACAGTCAGGACAGTGAGGTTGTGGAATGCACTGCCGGGTGATGTTGTGATGGCTGATTCAGTTAATGCCTTTAGAATGGCTTGGATGATTTTTTGGACAGACATAATATCAAAGGCTATTGTGATACTAAGCTCTATAGTTAGTATGGGTATATAGAATTTAATTAAAAGTAGAGAGGGGTGTATGTATGGATGCTGGGTTTTCATTTGGAGGGGTTGAACTTGATGGACTTTGTCTTTTTTTAACCCAATTTAACTATGTAACTACCCCTTCAACCTACTGGTTGGTCACAGCAGTTAAATGCCACAATGTCCACTGACTCCAATGTTCAGACAAGGTGGACATGAGGATGAGGAACTCTAAGAGGTGCTTCTATTCCCCTCCCTGCCATAAGAGTCCTAAGGACAAGTGGATCCTAATGGATAGCTCATAAATAAGAAAATTGCTGACACATGCACCTTTAAGGTATTAAAACTGAGGGGCAGAATGATCAAAATGTGAGATTATAGTCCACCTTCTATTCGTTCCTATGGGATTTTTAGAAGTGTTATTTATCAAATGGTGAATTCTAACTCTCACCTGTTGACAAATATGCTTCTAAAAAAACTCATACACAGAAAAACTCTCCCACTCTGCAGTGGGAGAGTTTTTCTGTGGTGAGCGCTAATCTCTCATTTCTGCCCCTATGACCAAAGTCAGGGCTTTTGTAGATTCAGAAGAATTTGCTGAACTGTAGGTTCCAAGTGATTAAAGCTTTTAAAGACCAGGGAAGAAACTTGTTCCTGATACTTTGGTAGATTAACGATATAGAGGGTTTCTCCATTATCAGACAGGGAAAAATCATTGCCGTCCCTGGATTATCTTTGTATTAAGAATACATTTATTGAAATTATCGACAGGTATGTATCGAGGTACAGGCAGGAGAATTTTACAGCTTCACAGCTCTCATTGTAAAAAACTTTCCCCATGATAAGATGAAACCTTCATTCTTGTAATATGAATGGATGCCCTTGCTGAGAACTAAATAAACTTTAACCCTTTAAGTGCCAGCAGAATTTCACATTTTGGTTACGCGAAATGCCAGCCGTTTTTGAAACATTTTGTGCTCTCTCACTTTAGGGGCATTTTCTGAGGGGAAACCTATAGTTTACCTAGGAAAA
This sequence comes from Xenopus petersii, assembly GCA_038501925.1. NCBI lineage: Eukaryota > Metazoa > Chordata > Amphibia > Anura > Pipidae > Xenopus > Xenopus petersii. Next base: position 94,071,824 of record CM076681.1, read on the forward strand.
CTATACATTGTTTTTTTTCGGTAGAAACTGAGCTTTCTAAATCTGCCTGAGTTTTCATGTATTTCCGCCTGTGCAAAAAAATTTATAGTGCTAAATACCAAAAAAAATGAAAAATTACCATTTTTCATCGTATATCAATTTATACCAGAAAAATATTTCATTTTACAGAGGAAAATCCAACTGATTTGGAAAGCCTTATGTCTCTCGAACGTGCCAATACCAGATATGTATAGTTTTAGGGAGATTTAGGACTTCTGTACCTCAAAAACTCCCGGCAGTATATTACCGAATTTTGAAAGCACTAAGGCAGAAAACGGCATGCTTTAGATTCCAAGGCAAAAAATCCTGAAACCGTAGGTTTACCCCAGAAAACCATACATTTTTGAAAAGTACACATTCTGCCGATTACAAAATGGGTAACTATGTCTCTCTACTCCCAACTACCAAACATAAAAGCTTGTCTGAACATAGCAGTTTTTCATAAAAAAATTCAAAATTCTGAAAAATCATTTCAAAGGTTTTATTTTGCTGCTCCGCATATCCCAAACTATATTAGGTACCAAGAAAAAGCACCTGAAATATGATTGCCAGGGGTCCACTGAACAGTTTGATACCCATTATGCATAGGTTTACCAAAGTATCTGGCATTTAGAGACACCAATATGAAGTTAGCACATCCAAATTGTTCAGGACTTTACTTCAGCTACTGAGAAATCAACACATTGACTGCATTTTTTGTGGGGTAAAAACACAGAAATATATGTTTACCCCCCAAAACCCATATATTTTTGGAAAGTACACATTCTACTGAAGCTAAAATGGGTACCCATGCCTTTCTGCTCCAAACTACTGAGTCGCAAGGCTTTCCCAAAATTGTCGGTTTTGGTGAAATATCTGAAAATTGCCTCAAACCTTCAGCTTCCCAGCACCATATCGCCCATGTATCATTACGTACTAAGAAAAAGCACCCTAAATATGATTGCCAGGGTTCCTCTGAACATTTTGGTAGTCATTGTTCATAAGTTTACCAAAGTATCTGGCATTTAGAGGCCCCAAAATGAAGTTAGCGCATACAAATAGTCTTGTGGGTAATTTCATCTAATGAAAAATCAACACATTGACTGCATTTTTGTGGGGTAAAAACACAGAAATATATGTTTACCCCCCAAACCCATATATTTTTGGAAAGTACACATTCTACTGAATCTAAAATGGGTACCCATGCCTTTCTGCTCCAAACTACTGAGTCGCAAGGCTTTCCCACAATTGTCGGTTTTGGTGAAATATCTGAAAATTGCCTCAAAGCTTCAACTTCTCAGCACCATATCACCCATGTATCGTTATGCACCAAGAAAAAGCACCCTAAATATGATTGCCATAGTTCCTCCGAACAGTTTGGTGGCCATTGTTCATAGGTTTACCAAAGTAACTGGCATTTAGGGGCCCCAAAATGAAGTTAGTGCATACAAATAGTCCTGTGGGTAACTTCAGCTAATGAAAGAGCAACACATTGACTGCATTTTTGTGGGGTAAAAACACAGAAATATATGTTTACCCCCCAAACCCATACATTTTTGGAAAGTACACATTCTACAGAATGTAAAATGGGTACCCATGCCTTATTGCTCCAAGCTACTGAGTCGCAAGGCTTTCCCAAAGTTGTCGGTTTTGGTGAAATATCTGAAAATTGCCTCAAAGCTTCAACTTCCCAGCACCATATCACCCATGTGTCATTACGTACTAAGAAAAAGCCCCCTAAATATGATTGCCAGGGTTCCTCTGAACATTTTGGTGGCCATTGTTCATAAGTTTACCAAAGTATCTGGCATTTAGAGGCCCCAAAATGAAGTTAGCGCATACAAACAGTCCCGTGGGTAACTTCAGCTAATGAAAAATCAACACATTGACTGCATTTTTGTGGGGTAAAAACACAGAAATATATGTTTACCCCCCAAAACCCATATATTTTTGGAAAGTACACATTCTACAGAATCTAAAATGGGTACCCATGCCTTTCTGCTCCAAACTACTGAGTCGCAAGGCTTTCCCACAATTGTCGGTTTTGGTGAAATATCTGAAAATTGCCTCAAAGCTTCAACTTCCCAGCACCATATCACCCATGTGTCATTACGTACTAAGAAAAAGCCCCCTAAATATGATTGCCAGGGTTCCTCTGAACATTTTGGTGGCCATTGTTCATAAGTTTACCAAAGTATCTGGCATTTAGAGGCCCCAAAATGAAGTTAGCGCATACAAACAGTCCCGTGGGTAACTTCAGCTAATGAAAAATCAACACATTGACTGTATTTTTGTGGGGTAAAAACACAGAAATATATGTTTACCCCCCAACCCCATATATTTTTGGAAAGTACACATTCTACAGAATCTAAAATGGGTACCCATGCCTTTCGGCTCCAAACTACTGAGTCGCAAGGCTTTGCCAAATTTGGCGGTTTGGGTGAAATATCTGGAAATTGCCTCAACGCTTCAACTTTCCAGCATCGTATTGTCCATGTATCATTACCAGCATAAAGCATGCTAAAAATAAACATAGGGGTCTACTAAACAGTTTGATGCCCAATGTGCATAGATATACCAAACTATGTGGCGCACAGAGACCCCCAAATTACAACATGTATAGACATTTTCACCACTGACGCACTGGCTGCTGCAATATAACCACCTGGTGTGTGTATTATGCGACATTAGACCACCTAACAGTACAGAGACCCCAGAAAACCATATATTTTCAGAAAGTACACATTCTGACGAATCCAATATGGGTAAATAAGTGTTTCTACTGCAAACTGCCAAACTGCAAAGCAATGCTGAACATAACGGTTTTTATCAAATTTCTGAAAATTGTCACAAAGCTTGAATTTTACCCCATTATATGCCCCACATTTCGTAACTTATCAGCATAAAACATCCTAAATATGAATGCCAGGGGTCTACTGAACACTTTGATGCCCAATATGCATAGATATACCAAACTATGTGGCGCACAGAGACCCCCAAATGACAATAGTGTATATACATTTTCACGGCTGAGGCGCTGGCTGCTGCAATATAAGCACCTGGTGTGTGTATTATGCAACATTAGACCCCCCTAACAGTACAGAGACCCCAGAAAACCATATATTTTCAGAAAGTACACATTCTGACGAATCCAATATGGGTAAATAAGTGTTTATACTGCAAATTGCCAAACTGCAAAGCAATGCTGAACATAACGGTTTTTATCAAATTTCTGAAAATCGTCACAAAGCTTGAATTTTACCCCATTATATGCCACACATTTTGTAACGTATCAGCATAAAACATCCTAAATATGAATGCCAGGGGTCTACTGAACACTTTGATGCCCAATATGCATAGATATACCAAACTATGTGGCGCACAGAGACCCCCAAATGACAATAGTGTATATACATTTTCAAGGCTGACGCGCTGGCTGCTGCAATATGAGCACCTGGTGTGTGTATTATGCGACATTAGACCCCCCCTAACAGTACAGAGACCCCAGAAAACCATATATTTTGAGAAAGTACACATTCTGACGAATCCAATATGGGTAAATAAGTGTTTCTACTGCAAACTGCCAAACTGTAAATCAATGCTGAACGTAACGGTTTTTATCAAATTTCTGAAAATCGTCACAAAGCTTGAATTTTACCCCATTATATGCCCCACATTTCGTAACTTATCAGCATAAAACATCCTAAATATGAGCGCCAGGGGTCTACTGAACACTTTGATGCCCAATATGCATAGATATACCAAACTATGTGGCGCACAGAGACCCCCAAATGACAATATGTATAGACATTTTCACAGCTGACGCGCTGGCTGCTGCAATATAAGCACCTGGTGTGTGTATTATGCGACATTAGACCCCCCCTAACAGTACAGAGACCCCAGAAAACCATATATTTTCAGAAAGTAAACATTCTGGCGAATCCAAAATGGGTAAATAAGTGTTTCTACTGCAAACTACCAAACTGCAAAGCAATGCTGAACATAATGGTTTTTATCAAATTTCTGAAAATCGTCACAAAGCTTGAATTTTACCCCATTATGTGCCCCACATTTCGTAACGTATCAGCAAAAAACATCCTAAATATGAACGACAGGGGTCTACTAAACACTTTGATGCCCAATATGCATAGATATACCAAACTATGTGGCGCACAGAGACCCACAAATGGATATATAGTAGATAAAATTTACATAGGCAAAACAAAATAACACAAAACAGTGTGAAATGCAAATAAATCACCAAAAACTAATAAAACCACAAAAATCAATGCTTTTTTTTTTCACACTAGTGTAATCGGCCACCAGAATTACCGTTTGAATATTTTAGCTAGGCCAAATCGATTATACGGACAGAAACACAAATGCAGAGCTGAAAATGCAATAAAATGGCTAAAAATTCAATAAAATGGCTAAAAATGCACCAAAATACCCAAAATTGCAATATAACCACCAAAATAACATACAAAAGCTATTGCACAGTACGGTTAGCGAATACGCTATTCGGAACGGCAATAAAACATTTTTTTTAGCCAAAAAAGAGACGATGCGATAAGAAAAAAAAAAAAAAAAGCCACAAAGCCATATATGTACATATGCGTGTGCACAACGGGTAAATTGCATGTTATTTGCGCGTGTGTGCGTGTGCAAGTGTACATGGGTGCTGTGAGTGTGTGTGACCCCCCCAATCCCCAAAAATCTATGTGTGAATGTAAGTGTATATTACTGTAATAAGTGTGTGTTGGTGTGTTTGTGTGTTTTTGTGTGTGTAAATGTTACACTTACCTGGGGTAGATGCTTCAGATCGTTGATAATGGGTCCCACGCAGCAGATCTCCAGCTCCAACGGTCAGCAGGCATGGGGGGGCGGAGCTGGGCGGAAGTGCAGCGCAGGCAGCAGCAGGACGCATAGGTAACGCGTCCCTGCTGCTGCTTTGGGGCCCCTGGGCGATCGCGCCCCAGGGGCCACACGATCCCCTGCTCTGCTCGTTGTCTAGGGGCAGGGAATCGTGAAGGAACGGAGCGAGCGGCTCTAACAGCCGCTCCTCCGCTCGCAAACCCGGAAGTGCTGCAGAACGTAGAATCTACGATCTGTGGCACTTTGGTCCTTTGATCCACAGAACGTAGATTCTACGTTCTGTGGCACTTAAAGGGTTAAAGGGGTTGTTCACCTTCAATGTACAAATCTTATGAAACCACTAACAATGCTCTCAATGTGTTAGAAAAAACATTTTCCATAACAAAAAGTAAAAATGCCATTGTAAAAGCTAATTTCTATACCTATTAACTCAGTCCTTCTCCCGTCTCTCTGACCAGTTTTCTGAAGTGATGGGAGTGGCCTATTTTGAACCTGACACACCAAGAACTTCCTATATGATGGCATCATCATGCTCAGGCTTTGCCCTTACTTGTTTCCTATTGGATGTTGATACTGCCCTCCTCCTAGTAATTTATTGGGTGCTTGTGAACTGTAACCAGTCACATAATTTGAATGGTCATTGGTTGATTTCTCAATTGTAATGGCAGAGGTTAACAGACGCAGCATATAAACAAACCTGCTTTGCAACAAACAATCACACAGCCATGCAGACAAATACTGCAGAAAAGGAAGGAGCAACATTGTTTGGCAACCTTTGGCATTAAGCATAATGTCCGTTATTTACAAAATTGCAACAAAACCAGCACTGACTTGCTTAGAAACATATGTAACTTACACATCTAGCAGGGACAGTAGGGTTGCCGCCTGACCCTTTTAAAACCAAACACATATGAAATCCACAGCCTGCATGGCTAATTATCAACTCATTTAGATGCTGCAGACTGAACTGATTTCTGTGCAGTCATGTATCATGCATCTAAATGAATTGCTAATTAGCCATGCAGGCTGTGGATTTCATATGTGTTTGGTTTTAAAAGGGTGAGGTGGCAGCCCTAAGTGACAGGCAGAGCAGTGATGAGGGCAGGTACGTATTTTGAACATGTTGTGCGCTCTCCCGGGGGGGGGGGGTGTGGTGGTAATTTACCTAGGAAAACAATACCTTTTTTAAGTGTTTTAAGTGTTCCACTTCTGGAACAAGATTTAGAGCTCTAAATACCAAAAAACGAAAAAGTTATATTTTTCATGATATAGGGATCTATACCAGAAAAATATTTTACCTTTTTTATGAGGTAAATACACAAAATAATACATGGATCCCCCCAAAAAAATAATAATATATTTCTGGAAAGTACAAGTGTCATCTCCCATAGTAGCCTTTATAATCCAATAATTAAAATTTTTAAAAATAATTTCTTTTTCTTGTGTAATAATAAAACAGTAGCTTGTACTTGATCCCAACTAAGATATAAGTAATCCTTATTGGAAGCAAAACCAGCCTATTGGCTTTATTTAGTGTTTACACCATTTTCTAGTACTAAGATCCAAATTACAGAAAGATCTGCTATCCGGAAGACCCCAGGTCGCAAGCATTCTGTATAACAGATGCCATACCTGTACCTTGTATTTGATCCCAACTAAGATATAATTAATCCTTATTGGAAGCAAAACCAGCCTATTGGGTTTATTTAATGTTTACATGATTTTCTAGTAGACTTAAGGTATGAAGATCCAAATTATGTAAAGATCCATTATCCAGAAAACTCCAGGTCCCAAGCACCTTGATCCCTCCATCTGCACAGTTGAAGTCTCTGCAGCACACAGCCCACACTCCCCCTCCCTCTCACAAACTTTTAACAGTTTCTCTTCAATACCTGAATGCTGCTCAAATTCCCCAGCACAGGAAGCAGTGGCAGATTGACAGCAGACATAGCCAATAGGAGTTAAGTTAGCTGCCAGTACAATGTGTGATGTCATATAAGGAAGAGGAAGTGAACACTGTAGTGTTTTTGGGGGTCAGTGACCCCCTCCCAGCACAGGGTCTGTGTGGAACTGAAGGATTAGTACAGGGACACTTCTGAGGTGAATATCTCTTGAACTGTACTTTTTCTGTTAACTATTTCTATGGAAAAGTTTGTTCTATTCATGTGAACTGTTAGATTTGTCAATTTGTTACAAAGGTGAACAACCACTTTAATTGCACTATACAAATTATTTGTATATTTATACGTGTTTCCTTCGGTCTGGGATATCATAATGATAGCAAGAAGGCTGGAGCTATTTTGTGGACATTGTTCTTAAAGCAAACCTTGTATCATCTCAAAATCTAGTTTGTGCACGAGAATGGGGGACCCAATGTCCATCCCCATGCACTGGTTACACAATTAAATGGTGAAGAGAGCCGGGGAATGTGAGGAGTACAGTGACACCTAGTAAGTGCTGAATGGAAAGTAATTGTCTGCCTCTATGCCTAGGGTATAGAGGAGGGGCAGGCAATATTTGATTGACAGCTGAGATTTAACAACCAAGAATGCTTTAATAAAAAAAAGAATTTGGATTTCATGTTTAATTTAACAAGGATTTTTATTATAAATCTTTTTATGTCTGGATGACTGGTCCTCTTTAAAGAGAAAAAAATCTTGAATTTTTCAAGATGTATTATACCGCAAAGCTGCTAACAATTTGAATCTGAAAAATATGCCAGGTAAAAAAAACCTTTAGAAACATGTAAAAGTCAATGCCAGACGGTCCCTTTAACAACTGGAACGTGTTTATGCCTTCATTGTTCTCGAAAGTTCTGGGCTGTTTGCACTGGTTTTCATACCATTTGAATTTAAATGGTTACACCCTTTTCAGGAGGGACAGAGGGATTAAAAAGGGTGGAGGAGTGTGTTTGTATGTAAAGCCTGAATTAAAGCCATGCGCTAAAGAAATAACAATAGCTGGCACTGGTGAGGGTGTAGAATCACTCTGGGTAGAGATTTTGACTGGGCAAAAGGTAACAAAAAGAATTATCATTGGTGTATGCTATAAACCACCTTGTATAAGTATCGAGTATGAAGCCCAGCTACTCTTGCAGATACAAGCGGCTTCACAGCTGGGTCAAGTTGTTGCTATGGGTGACTTCAATTATCCAGACATTGACTGGGGTAATGGGGTTGCTAAGACAGAAGAAGCTAGTAGGTTTGTAAATATGCTGAATGACAACTTTTTAGTTCCAGCTCATTCAAGAACCTACTAGGAATAACTCTCTTTTGGACCTTGTAATAACTAACAATACTGAACTCATCTCTAACATTTGTGTGGGTGAGCATTTAGGGAATAGTGATCATAACATGGTCTTCTTTGAGATTCTGTTACAGAAGCAATTCTATAAGGGAGTAACTAAAACACTAAATTTCAGACGTGCAAACTTTGACAGTATAAGGGTATCTCTGCAACATATTAAGTGGGAAATGCTTTTCACAGGGTTAAACACAGAACAAAAATGGGAAGTCTTTAAAATGCTGCTTAATAAATATACTTGTCAGTATATTCCACTTGTAAGCAAGGAACATCGTTGCAAAGCAAAACCTTTTTGGTTCAATAGAAGTGTTGGTGTTGAGGTGGGTAAGAAAAGACGTGCATTTAAGGCTTTCAAGTTAGCCGGTACAGCCGAAACATTTATAAGGTACAGGGAGGCCAATAAATCATGCAAAGAAGCTGTAAGGCAAGCTAAAATTGATATAGAAAAGGATATTGCAGCAAGCAGTAAAAAAAAAATCCAAAATTATTTTTTAAATATGTTAATAGTAAAAAAATGAAGCAGGAAGGGGCGGGACCCTTACTATCAGAGGGGGGTCTGCTGGTTGATGAAAACAAAATAAAAGCGCAGATTCTGAACTCATATTTTTCATCTGTCTACACAAATGAGGAACCAGTAAGTGAAGGTTTCTTTCTTGACAGTCCCAATTCTAGTAATACAACTAATGATGCATGGTTCACACATGAAGAAATTGGCGAATTGCTAATGTGGTGCCTCTATTCAAAAAAGGATCCCGTTCTCAGCCTTAAAACTATAGGCCAGTTAGTCTGACGTCAGTGGTAGGAAAGCTTTTCAAGGGGTTAATAAAGGATAAGATACTGGACTTCATAGCAAATCATAATACTATGAGTTTGTGCCAGCATGGTTTTATGCGTAATAGATCTTGCCAGACTAACTTAATTTCTTTTTATGAGAATGTAAGTAGAGACCTCGATTCTGGGATGGCAATGGATGTGATTTACTCAGACTTTGCTAAAGCATTTGATACAGTACCACACAAAAGGTTACTGGTTAAATTAAGGAATGTTGGCCTGGAACATAGTATTTGTACCTGGATAGAGAACTGGCTAAAAGATAGACTACAAAGAGTGGTTGTAAATGGAACATTTTCTAATTGGACCAGTGTTGTTAGTGGAGTACTGTGGGGCTCTGTACTAGATCCCTTGCTTTTCAACTTGTTTATTAATGACCTGGAGGTGGGCATTGAAAGTACTGTTTCTATTTTTGCAGATGATACTAAATTGTGCAGAACTATAGGTTCCATGCAATATGCTGCCACTTTGCAGAGTGATTTGTCTAAACTGGAAAACTGGGCAGCAAACTGGAAAATGAGGTTCAATGTTGATAAATGCAAGGTTATGCACTTTGGCAAAAATAATATAAATGCAAGTTATACACTAAATGGCAGTGTGTTGGGAGTTTCCTTAAATGAGAAGGATCTAGGGGTCTTTGTAGATAACACGTTGTCTAATTCTGGGCAGTGTCATTCTGTGGCTACTAAAGCACATAAAGTTCTGTCTTGCATAAAAAAGGGCATTAACTCAAGGGATGAAAACATAATTATGCCTCTTTATAGGTCCCTGGTAAGACCTCATCTGGAGTATGCAGTGCAGTTTTGGACTACAGTCCTTAAGAGGGATATAAATGAGCTGGAGAGAGTGCAGAGACGTGCAACTAAACGGTTAGAGGGATGGAAGACTTGAATTATGAGGGTAGGGGTTGTTTTCTCTGGAGAAAAGGCAAGGGGACATGATTACACTTTACAAGTACATTAGAGGACATTATAGACAGGGGACCTTTTTACCCATAAAGTGGATCACCGTACCAGAGGCCACCCCTTTAGACTAGAAGAAAATAACTTTACTTTGAAGCAACGTAGGGGGTTCTTCACAGTCAGGACAGTGAGGTTGTGGAATGCACTGCCGGGTGATGTTGTAACTGCTGATTCAGTTAATGCCTTTAAGAATGGCTTGGATGATTTTTTGGACAGACATAATATCAAAGGCTATTGTGATACTAAGCTCTATAGTTAGTATAGGTATGGGTATATAGAATTTAATTAAAAGTAGGGAGGGGTGTGTGTATGGATGCTGGGTTTTCATTTGGAGGGGTTGAACTTGATGGACTTTGTCTTTTTGCAACCCAATTTAACTATGTAACTTAACTATGTATAGTTTTTTGGGCGACAACTCAAAAAAGTCTAGTCTTCGGATCATCAATTAGAAAAAGTTGCATGATTTGAATTGATGCTTGATCTTGTCTGCAACTTTTTTGCACTGACTTTTTTGAGAAAAATTCTCAATAAAGGGGATTCGGTCTGAGAGTTTGGTCAGAATTTTAATAAAATGATAAAAACTTGAGTTTTAGTAAATAACCCCTTTGTGTTTTTTTTATTTTTAATCGGGACTATTCAAGGTTTCAAAGAATACTTTTGCATATATTCACCTTTACTCTTTTTCATGAATCAAACTCAAATTTTGCTAACCCTGACCCTAATTAGCAGCTCCTCTTTTTTCCTCCTATTTCTATTTCTTTTCTATGATTGGAGACTAAAACTGCACAGCATATTTTAGATGGGTTCTTACCGATTTATTTATAAAGAGGGAGAAAGGTCCTCTCCTCCTGTGATTTTATATCCGTTTTACTACAGGACAAAACCTCGCTGACCCTTTTGCTGCTGAGTGGCATTGCTTGCGACAGCTAATTTTATTATCCAAATTATAATTTATTTAACTGATGATAATTGATTATAATTGATATAACTGTCTAATAGTAGTTCTGAAAACTCCAGGGATTACCATGTATCTAAAGGAACAGGCATTTAATCTATATGCCTGTGTGAATAATCACACATATATATTTTACATTCCGAAGAAACTAAAGAAATCTTTTCCAATAATGGTTATACCTTAAGATCAGAGAGGCCATTTCCTACCAATAAAGCACAAAGCTTTAGTAGTCTACTCCACAGATATTACCGTACATTAGATGTTACATTTATTGAACAAAATAAAGCTTGAAACCATAAAACTCAAAGTAGGTATGAAAACAGTATAAGCTAAAGGTGGTAAGTATAGCTCTACACTCCAAGTATGCAAACCAGAAAATAAAATGATGTTGTGTAAACATGTTTGATTTTAACTCTTTCAGTACACTGGCAAAATAATATACCTTAAGATCAGAGAGGCCATTTTCTGTCATTAAATCACAAAGCTTTAGTAGTCTACTCCACAGATATTACATTAGATATTACATTTATTGAACAAAATAAAGCTTGAAACCATAAAACTTAAAGCAGGTATGAAAACAGTATAAGCTAAAGGTGGTAAGTCTAGCTCTACACTTCAAGTATGCAAGCCAGAAAATAAAATGATGTTGTTTAAACATGTTTGGTTTTAACTCTTTCAGTAAACTGGCCAAAAATATGTAATCAACAATAATGCAGAAGGTCACTAAAAATATATGTGCTCCACTGATGTCCTCAAATGTTTAATCACTACAGAAGTGCCACCTTCTACTCCACCAGAGATGAAGAGGATCTTCCACCAGCAAAATTATAGTACTCCTGGCCCCCTTCTGTGCATTTGGCAGGGGGGGGCAAAAAAACAGAAGTTGCAGCTCTGAGTAAATGTTACAACACTAATAGTTACAAAAAGAAAAGATGCTAATCCCCGCCCATCTCCCACCGATCACATTGCGGCTACCACACTTGATTGTAAAGGGTTCATAATTTTTTTGGGCTATCACAGATACTGTGAACGAGTGTTCTATTTTTCATTAGAACACTGCTTCCATACAGTGGTGGATTAATAGGATGTGAGGCCCCTAGGCTATACTTTCCACAGGTAGTGTAGGACAGGCCCACTGGGATACCAGGAAAACTCCCGATGGGCACAGGTGTCAGTGGGCCCTCTTGCAATTGGCCCTATTTATCGGCCATTACCTATTTTTTTAATGGGAAAAAGAGGCTTAATAATGGAAGAATCGAGTATAATAAGTAGATATAAAAGACTAGGAGAATAAAAGTTTAAGAGAGGAGGAATAATAGTTTGGAAAGTGGGCCCATGGTCTAAGGTTTTCTGGTGGGACACTGGCATCCCTGTCCTCAGGCCCCCTTCTAGGGTACTCCAACTCCCCATGATATTGCTTTTCTTTTATATTTATGTTTATCTGCGCTGCTGGGCCTAGGTATGGTCAGCAAGGAGCACGTATGCCTCTCATGTGCCTGAGCTCTCTAAGACGCATTGGATCGGACTGGGCTGGTGGGAAACTGGGAAAAAACCCAGATCCACTCCCTCGCTTACTCCCTGCCACGACTAGTCAGCAGTGCAAGTGCGTGCATGTGCACACGCATGGCAGGGGGGGGGTTGCCAGACAGGAGGCCCTGAGGCAGCAGCCCCAGTGGGCCCCGGGCCACCCAGTCTGACCCTGGGTGTGAGCTAGTGGCATTACTGACATATGCCAAACCTGACACACCTAGTGCTCAGCTGCAAGCCACAAACCTGCCTTGCTTTGTCTAACGGCCTAATCTTCTCCTAGTAGGTACTGTCTGGTCCCAGGTCCAGCAGTGAAGATAAAGACTATTTTTAAAGAAATAAAAATATTTAAAAAAGCCCCTGATCACTTTTGGGGCCCTTTAAACTATAGTCTAATAGGGTATCCTAATCATTAATCCGCTCCTGCTTCCATATGCCTTAATTGACATCTAAGTGTGTTTGTTAAACTGTAGACAAGCCTTCATTATCCTTTTAGTAAGCAGTTTCCAACTTGCCACACTCCTATGCATTCTTTTATATCACTAAAGAGATCATCAGTGCCTCTTCTGTGGCTTGCAGAATGCAATAGTGGTGCATCAAAAGCAGTGGGATGCATGGGGCCCGACAGAAAACCTAATTTCAAGGATAAATATCAAAATCAACATTTTTACTTAAAAAAAAAAAAAAAACTTGAATAGCTGTAACAATATTAAATTAAAATATCTTTTCAACTCTCCAGTTTGGAATTTCAGCACTGATCTGGTTTGTAGTGTCTAAATTACCCTAGCAACCAGGCAGTGGTTTGAGTCAGAAGAAGGCAAATAATTTGAAAACTACACAAAATAAAAAAATTATGACCAATTGAAAAGTTGCTAAGAATTTGCCATTCTATATCATAGACATGATTACACTTTATAAGTACATTAGAGGACATTATAGACAAATAGCACTTTACCCATAAAGTGGATCACCGTATCAGAGGCCACCCCTTCAGACTAGAAGAAAATAGCTTTTATTTGAAGCAACGTAGGTGGTTCTTTACAGTGAGGACAGTGAGGTTGTGGAATGCACTGCCGGGTGATGTTGTGATGGCTGATTTTGCTAATGCTTTTAAAGGAGAAATCAACCTGTGGGGAAAAACCCCTACCCCCCACCTCAGGTAGACCTCCCTCCTCCCCCCAGGCTAACTACCCCCCGGGAAAATGCTCCATACTTACCCCTTGGCACAGATTCTTCCAGTGAAGTTCCACGTGTCCATCTTCGGCATCCTCTGTAAGCTGACTGGGAGATCGGTATTTCTGCACAAGCGCAGTTGGAGCAGTTTGCTGGTTTGTGCAACTGTGCATTACACGGAAATTGCCGATCTCCCAGTCAGCTTACCGAGGACGCAGAAGATGGACGCGTGTAACTTCCCTGGAAGAATCTGCACCGAGGGGTAGGTGTGGAGGATGGGGCATTTCCCCGGGGTGTAGTTAGCCTGGGGGAGGAGGGGGAAGTCTACCTGGGGTGGGTGGTAGGTAGTTTTTTCCCCACAGGTTGATTTCTCCTTTAAGAGCGGCTTGGATGATTTCTTAGACAGGCATAATATCAAAGGCTATTGTGATACTAAACTCTATAGTCGGTATAGATATGGGTATATATAATTTATTTGAAAGTATGGAGGGGTGTGTATGGATATTGGGTTTTTGTTTGGAGGGGTTGAACTTGATGGACTTTTTTTAACCCGATTTAACTATGTAACTATGTATTGGGATTGGGCTCTTGTTCAGTCTGTAGAGTGATTAAACTGACACACACAAGTAAAACAAACATAAGAGATTTATTGATACTTAGCTGAGGGACCCCTCCTTAAAATGGCTCAGCAGCAATTCCAACATAACCAGGCACTCTGAAGTCCAGGCAGAAGTCAAAGAGCCTCCCCCAAATGAAGCTTTATATATGTTTCCCCCACACAGGATATATGAAATATATACATTTTAGCAGCTAGCATACTATAAAGGGTGAAAATCAAGCATTAAACAGTGTCACATTCCTTGAATTGCTAAAAGCTCTTAACACCATCTTTAAGGTGTTGTTCTATTCTCTCTATCTTCTGCCATGTGAATCACTCATTTTCCTTACATTCCACCCCATGATTCACAGAGAGGTATGATAGGAAATCAATTCAAAAGCATTGGCACGTATGGGCAATACCCGACGCTTGTCAGATATGGTACTAGCCTTGATACATTAAATCAGTTTCCGAATAATAGAAAAAGCTAAACATAAGCATAAAATAAATAATTGACCATCCTTAGCAATAGCTCTAGCTTTCGCCTACAACAGTTTAACCTACTCAATGTGGCTTAGAATGACATCCACATTATCAGGGATGAAGGTACATGCACCCACTTGTTCAGAATTTCATGCCCCACCCTGTCCAAGATGCAAACCAAGTCCATATCATTTCATCAGTAGTTATTCTATGGAAAACTTTATTTATCCACCAAATCTGTATCTTTTATAGTTTGTAGTCCAATAAGCAAGTCCTTTCATATGATTTTCCTTCCATGTTAATGATGCCCCCCAACAATTAGATTCATTTTGCTGCTTTGCAGTCTGTATATGCATTTGTAGAACCGAGTTCTCTTGCCATAAACCAAACGTTATATGTATCAGAGCACACAAATCATCAGAAAAGGTATAACCATGTTGATAGCCATGTTTTTAGGATATTGACCTCTCTATTCGTAGTAGACTGGAAGATAAAATAGAATTAGTATCTTCTTCACACAACTCCAAAAAGATGTTACATAACCCCCTGCACATATAATAGACCTTTCTCCCAAACAGGTTCAGTTTCCCATTTCACACTATCATTGCTAGCTTGAAACACACATTTACTCTCAGCAGTATATTCCATGATCCCATTAACCACCCATAACAGTACCTTGTTCCACCCCCCTGAGTGTATGAGTTGGAGCCAAAAGTTTTACCTGCTATTTTAACAAACCATTAATGTATTCAGTTAATCCTGTGGCTTGCTGATAATATGAAATAAGGAACACCCAATATACTCCTTGTTGAGATGCCCACTCCAGTAAAATTAGTCCCATTGTCAGTAGTGTTCCATGTGCTCTAGATCTTTTGTTCACTTTCTGACATACAGGGCATTGTTGCACAATGTCTTCAGCAAGTACAGTGGTTCAAGGTATTCCTTTATGCTTTGCATAGTCCATAGCGCCTTGAACCACTCGATGTCCTGAGTGCTCATGTGTCCATTGGGCTAAAATATGTATCTCAGTCTCTTCCTCTTTATGAATTTGTATTTTTGCTAATCCATCTATAAATTTATCTTGTTGATGTCCAGTACGTTTTCTATTGACAATTCATTTGTCATTTTGCCATTGTACTGTATATTCCACACAGTCAAAGCTCTGAACACTGTCCATTCATCTGTATATATAATCAACAAACCTTGTGTTTCCTCCAGTACAGAAACTACTGCCATTAATTCAGCATATTGGCTAGATCCACCCACTCCAGTTGGATGGGCTGTAGGTTGGAAAGCAGCTGTAGTCCAGGCATGTCATTGTCTGGCAGCAATAATAGTGGCAGATCTATCAACAATAAAATGAAGTCCTCCCATATCACTGCTTCCTTTATGGTAGATGGAGAAAGTGTTTGTACGGGTTGCTCAAAGCTATCACATCCAAACTGTACTAATCCAGACAAATGCTGTGACACTTGAGATGATTCACTTGACACTCCCCCCTTACTTGTACATACAATTTCCACTTCTGGAAAGTGAGTTTCTGTGCAAAAGCTGCACACAAGTTAATTTCATTACCATTTACCCATCCAGATATTGCTAAATCAGTCACCACTGTGACAGGTACATCCATAATAGTTCCTTCATCAGGTTGCAGGGCAGTGTACAGTACAAGGAATTGTTTTTCTTCCATAGCAGTTTGCAGGGCACTTTTGTCCTTTTAGAAATAGTAAATGGAGGGCACACCAAATCTTTCAGAAAATGATCAGGTGCAGAAACAAATGTTACCCCTACTTAAGGTAACCTATAACAATATACTTTATCCATATGTTCGCACACTCACAACAAACACAATTTAGAAGATAAGAGTGTTTTCAAAAAAATATTTACTTTACGCAGAAAATGTTTTCTTACATGAACAACGCCATAAAACACATGGCATAATTTATACAGCATTAAAAAATAGTATACAACCCCAACTTTCATTGGTATTTCATAGCTTCACAAATATATTTCCTCCACTGGTGCTTTAACCCTGACCCGTATAACCCAAACTCGCAGTTACAAGCTCTTTTACTATCCTCGTGGGAGAGCCTCCGCAACTTTCCCTATCGGAGTCCCAGGGATTCTGGCCTGCTACCGACGACACTGACTACCCCACAGAAGGCCTGGGGGATAGCTCTCAAAATCTTGGGCCATTCACCACCCCTCCTACCCCCTCACCTCCCACTCTGGGGAAATTCCTATTTAAATAACTTTAGATCCTTGCAACACTCTGCTCTCTGGCCAAGGCAAGGCATTAAATGCTTGAAGGACCTCCTTGAGAATCATACCTTTGTCACCCATTGCACACTACAACTTAAGTGCCAGCCAACGCAAATTCCACTATTTAAATACCTACAATTACGACATACCTTCTACTCCCAATTTCACAGTCTTACCCCCCAGCAATCCTGCCTAGTCATAGAAGAAATTCTTCATGATCCCAACCCAGCAAAGCTGGTGTCCCGGCTCTACCAGCAATTCCTTTTATCCGGCCCCAAACCTTTTCAATCAGCACAAGACTGGTGGAATACCAAAATTGTAGGCCTTGACCAAGATAACTGGGATGAAGCAACAGAACACATATACACTGGCCTGATATCGTTGAAAGACAAACTAATACAATATAAAATTATGCACCATATTTACATAACTCCCATACGACTCAAACTGATGGGCCAGATCCCCTGCAACTCCAGTCCCAGGTATCACCAACAAGCTGTGGATTTCTTCCATCTAATCTGGGAATGCCATTACATACTGAGCTTTTAGACACAAGTTGTAAACTATCTAGCGGATAATCTTGACTTCCCGGGAATAATTTCACCTACAGTTTGCCTTTTGGGGGTCCTAGAAGAGATAATCCCAGCTAAATATACTCAAATCTCTTTTAGTATCCTACTCTTTTATGCAAAAAAAACTGTAGCCCTTCACTGGATGGGTAACCTTTCACCCTCTCTCAATGTGTGGATACAACTGGTTAACAAAGCAGTACCCCTATATAAGCTCACCTACGAAATTAGGGGAACACCAACAAAATTTGATAAAATTTGGGGCGTGTGGAATGACATTGATCTGACCCCTCTAGCAAGTCATAGCCGAGTCCATCTCCTACTATGAAACCCCTCATGGTTTGCTATCCTTCGTATCCTCGAGGGTCCCAACCTAGCCGTCAGATGTATAGTTCATCTGAGTTTAATAGTGTCCATCTCAACTGCTCAATAACTGTATTGTGTTATGCTTGGTGATAGCATGTGCCATATTTTCTTCCTGCCTAAATTGTACAGTTTAGTCTGCGAGTGTACTTATTTGTTGTATTGTTGTATGTGTTTAAAAATGAGAAAAAAAATAGTATACAATATCAACCACCCATTGATTATATATGGCAAGCAAGATATCAACAAGGAGCGGATACACCTACCAGCAAAATGAGAATGGACCCAACGTTTCGGCACCAAGGCCTTTGTCAAGGGGATTCTGATGCTTACCGAGTTTGGTAGAGATATAAATACTCTATTCAATCACTAACTTGGTGCTTCGTTCGCGTGCGTCCTATACTTCCGGGTATGTGACGTCACTTCCGCCGATGAATCATCTGGCTTGGTGACGTGGCGCTATGTTCTCACTGAATTTGCGTGCATTGAAACAGGAAGCGTGTGCATCTGTTTACATTGTTGCTAAGCAACTACTGCTAAGGGAAACCCAACTGTTTACACCATTCCAAACAGGAAACAGAAAAAAAAAAAACCCTGTCCTTTTCCCTCAAATGAAAAACAGTATTACGGCCCAAAATATTAACAGATCAGGACAAAAGCATTCAATACTCTTTATACATACATAATTCATATGGCTTAAAGTGCTATCGTGCAATATTACAATGAGAACAATGCGCAATTAATATCATATAAAAATACAATCAGACCAATCGTGTGACCATATTAAAATGACTATACGTTCAAAATCATGTGACATGTCTTGTCATTTTCCTTATCTCATAATTTATGAGGGCCATGTCCAATTGTGCAATTTTAATTAAGAATAATGTGCAATTAATTTCATATTATAATTCATAGAAAAATCATGTGACCATATTAAAGTGACTCTGTGCTCTAAATCATGTGACATATCCTGTCAATTACTATCCTATAATTCATATGATGACCATATCCATAAATATCTTAATTAATACAAAAATACTCCAATAATCGTAAATATCTGTGCCTAGACATATATGCAAATGTCATATATTTAAAGTGACAGTGCCCATATTTCTCATATAGTGAAACATTCATGCCATATTTGTAAAAGTTTTGCATCTACACATGAAGAAATTAGCTTCAAGGGATCATTTCCATCAATATTGTCCCATAAGATCTGTAAAAATAGTGACATAAAGATAAGATTAAAAACATAATTAAAAACATCAGACAAAAACCAACATATACTCATTTCACCACAGGCTGAGGTCATTTGACCCTAAAGGGGGAATCTTTGAGAGATATGACTCTCAAAGAAACCTCTATTTTTTCTTCTTCTCGTTTGCAAAGGTAATTATTGTGTCCAATTCATATCAGAAAAAAAGAATCAGAAGAAGCACATTCCTGGAGGTCTGGCAGCATTTTCTCGGCACTAACAGTTAAGTGTGCCACGCGTCAGCACAGGCCCGGCGGCCATCTTGCGCACCACAGACAACAAACACAAAAGACACGGAGACTCCAACCCGACAGTCTGGAAACCCTGGGCTAATTTAAAGCACCGGAATGCCTACTATAAGCAGGGGAGAACCCGACATTGCTTTTAAACCACAGGCAAACATAACAGGACTGACTCTGGGGATACAGACCCGCCCGATTGCCGGGCTGAGGTAAAACTTTCTGGTTATATTTTATTACACCAAGTCCATCCAGAGCCAGTGAACAGGCCCTTTGAGACCGATACCAGGGCCTCACTATAGTTAACGAACACTCCAGACGGCTACATTCTATAGACCCAGTACCAGGCTGCCTCGATTTTGGGCCCCCTACTTAACCATTATATTGCCAATAACCGCAACACAGCGCATCTTGGCAATACAACCTACATGCATGATTCTACAGACAGCAATGCAGGAACATGGTGGAACGGTTTAAGACAAGTTTTGAACTCCCAAACAATGCCACTCTAGCCTAAATCACGCGGGCAACCACAGCTTTAGGCCTATATCAAGAGAGGTTCTCTTTTGGACCGTCATACCACCATATCACCGTACCCTGAGCTCATACCATACCCAGAGTACATACTGCCACTGATCTTACTGGCAGATACTCATAGTCACGACACCGGCTACTCAGCTAACACCCAGATGGGAAAGCTAAATAGACCACAAAGGAGCCAGCGTACTAAGCCCTCCAAACAACCAACACAGTTGGACTCATATCTTTCAAGACACAATTCACAACTGGCAGCTACATCAGACATGGCCTCAGATGCTGAATCCATACAGGACCCAACGGAGGCCTCCCCTCCGTCCTCCTCCTCTACACGAGCCCATAAAGATCAAGACTTGCTGCACAAATTTCAAACTATGCTTCGTTCGGAGCTACAGGCTACCACAGACAAAATAATGAAGTCACTCACTAGAGAAATCAAGGAGCTTGGCCAACGCACAGATACCCTTGAAAATAAAATGGACGACACTATCACCGTCCTGGATGGCCACGAATCTGATATCAATAACCTCAACAGACAAGTAATTGATCTTAAAGAAAAACTGGAAGACCTTGAGAATAGGTCCAGGAGATCTAACTTGAGGATTAGAGGCCTCCCGGAATCCTATAAAAATCTAGAAGAGGAGATTACAGACTTTCTCCACTCACAGGCACCAGATGTCCCGGTCCCCAGACTAGAGATGGACAGAATACACCGTTCCTTGGGTAAACCTCTACAGTCCGGTTTCCCTAGGGACATCATTGCAAAGTTTCATTACTATCAAACCAAGGAAGCACTTTTAAGAGCCTCCCGAGAGACAGGTCAACTACACTACCAGGGTCACAAATTACAAATCTTTGCAGATCTAGCTCCTCAAACAATCCAGAGACGACGAGCCATGAAACCGGTTTTAACCATACTACAACAAGCCGACATCCGATATAGATGGGGCTACCCTTTCCGCCTCTTATTCACCTACAAAGGCAAACAATATTCTCCATCCACCAACGACGAGGCACAAGAAATCCTTCAGAAACTACAACTCGCACCAAGGGACCAACCATCTCCTATTCCTTTCCAAAGTGCGTCAGCTTCACCAACTCTAACCCCGCTGTGGAACAGACAGAAGACGCCAAATACACCGTCCGGACCGGACTATCCACCCAGACCAGATTGATACCTGGACAGTACCTCACCGGTCGAGATCTGAACATGGAACTCCCTGGTTATTTTTTTTTTTCAGCTTACTGATACTTACCTTTAGCAACCACGGGTGCCTGGTTGCGCTTGAGCTACCCCCCACTTTGGCCTCCTACCCCCTTTTGGGATAACACCGTAACAGCAGACCAGCAGGTTATTTGAGTTTTCCTGCCCTGCTGGAGGAGACCACTATGATCCCACTTTTATACACAATGTTATTGTTACCCATGTTGTGTTTATTTCCTTGTATTCTAGATGTTTACCATTGCTCTACCTTTTCTTTTATGATGACATATTCAGGCGACTTTCAGCGGGAGGCTTTTCCCCCATTGGCTCTACGGTTCAGGCAAATCAGAAATTTTTGGAATGTTGGTCAGACAGTGAGTATTACATACAATCGATTATTTAATGTTTCCACATGGCTATTCATCTGAAAATCATCTCACATAATGCACAAGGCCTTAATTCGCCCCACAAGCGATCTAAAGCCTTTACATTTTACAAATCTGCACATGCTGACATTGTTTGTATTCAGGAATCTCATTTTTCCAACTCTTCCGCCCCTAAATATCTTTCACGTCACTTCCCGACCTTCTACCACAGCTCAGGCCCGGATAAGACTAAGGGAGTCCTAATAGCTATACGGAAAAATTTACCACTAACAATTACCCAACAAATACTTGATGACCAAGGCCGTTTTATTATCTTAACAGGGGAGATATTTGACAGCCCAATAACTCTGGTCACCTACTACACCCCAAACACTCATCAGGAAGCCTTTCTA
This sequence comes from Xenopus petersii, assembly GCA_038501925.1. NCBI lineage: Eukaryota > Metazoa > Chordata > Amphibia > Anura > Pipidae > Xenopus > Xenopus petersii. Next base: position 94,093,759 of record CM076681.1, read on the forward strand.
GACCACTTACTCCGTAAAATCACGAACCATTACTCAGGTCCCATCATCATGGCAGGAGACACAAATGTCCCCCTCGACTCATACTGGGATAAATCGCACCCTAAAACAAACCCCTCGACATCTTATTCCTCAGCTCGGATAAAATCATTGTTTAACCGTATGACTTTAATTGATACCTGGAGGGAACTTCACCCGCACACTAAGGACTTCACCTTCTATTCCAACCCACACGGTACATATTCTAGGATAGACCACATATTCGTTTCTCAAACATTAATTCCTAACACATGTCAGGCTCGAATTCTGACTACCCCCTGGTCTGACCATTCACCCACCACTCTTACATTGACAAGTCTGTGGCAGAGACCAACCAAATTCAATTGGAGACTTAACGACTCCCTACTAAAAAATACTACAACATTCACGCCAATTAAGCAATCTGTCGAAAATTATTTTAAGGAAAACCTCACCTCAGTCTCCTCTCCTATCACCTTATGGGAAGCCCACAAGGCAGTTATCAGGGGCGAGATAATTAAATTAGCTTCCGTCACGAAAAAGCAAACCCAACGGAAAATCACAGAGTTAGAACTAAAACTACAACAATTAGTCCAACAAGATCAATCCTCTCCATCATACACCCTTAAAGCATCTATACGTCAAGCTCGGACTGACCTAGATGTTTTTTTATCCCACATTACAGAAAAACAACTACAATGGACCAGACAAAGGTACTATGCCCATAGTAATAAGATTGGGACGATGTTGGCCAGGAAACTTAATCAACCCACTATCCACAAATCGCCGCCCACCATGATACGCACTAAAATAGGAACTTTAACTAGTAATCCCCATAAAATATTGCAGGAATTCTCAGCCTGCTATTCTAAGATATATGCAAAACCGGAAACCTTCCCATCTGCATTAGCTAATAGACTCATTACTTCTCTACAACTTCCCAAATTAACAACAACACAATCTGACCATATTGATTCACCCATCACGAATGAAGAGGTTTCAAAAGCCATCAAAAATTTAAAGATAGCTAAATCCCCCGGACCAGATGGCTTCACTGGCCTATACTACAAGAAACTGACAACCTTACTAAGCCCACACCTCATCAAAATGTTCAATTCGATCAGATCAGGGGAATCCTGTAACGAAGAGTCGCTAAAAGCTCAGCTATCATTTATCCCAAAACCAAGAAAGGACCATTTAGATTGCTCAAATTACCGACCCATTTCGGTCATGAATATCGACATCAAACTCCTTACAAAAATTCTAGCGGACAGACTTAACAGACTCCTCCCTGATCTGATCGAACAAGATCAAACGGGATTTACCCCTAACAGACAAGCCACAGACAACATTAGGAAAACCCTACAGCTCATAGATATATTACATAAAACTAACCAGCAGGGGATGCTACTATCTATAGATATACATAAGGCCTTCGACTCTATTTCGTGGGACTATTTATATTTTATACTAAATAAATGGGGCATCGGACCCTACTTCATTAAGATTTTACAGACTCTGTACCATTCCCCCAAGGCAATCCCCAAGTGGGGGTCATACACAGCAGAACCCATTCACATCGAGCGAGGGACGAGACAGGGGTGCCCTCTATCCCCTATACTATTCATTTTGGCCATAGAGCCCTTAGCAGAACTCATCCGACAAGACAAAAATATCTCAGGGATCCCTCAACAAGATCATACTCATAAATTGGGACTATACGCCGACGACATTCTAATGACCATTACAAGACCTCTTACTTCCTTACCCAACTTAATCCATTTATTAGACACATTTGGGAAGATTTCCGGACTCACAATAAACCATACTAAATCAGAGGCCCTTAATATCTCATTACCCCATCATACAGTTAAGTTACTACAACTTAATTTCGATTTCAAATGGCAAGAAGTAGCCATCCATTACCTAGGAGTAGATATCCCTCGAGACACCACCAGGTTGTACCAACAGAACTACCCTAGATTATAGACAATGACAGAGGAAACCTTAAAAAAATGGTCGAAAATGGATCTCTCATGGTTCGGTCGGATCCAGGCATTTAAAATGACACTTTTACCTAAAATTCTCTACTACTTTAGGGCACTACCCGTTACCGTACCAGAAAATGTCCTTCAAACTATACAAAAGAGGGTTTTCCAATTTATCTGGGCAGACAAACACCCCAGGATTCCTAGACGAACCATGTACAGCCCCAAAACTCAAGGAGGCCTAAATGTCCCCAATCTACGCTATTATTATGCAGCAGCACAACTGGTGCCACTTATCCATATGCATGCTACCATACCACCCAAATGGGCTACAATGTTGAAACTTCAATTAAACCCAGTTACCCCACAGGCATTGGTATGGTGTCCTCCTGTACTACGTCCTGAAACCATAGACCCTTCCTTGGCTCACTCCCTCAAAGTTTGGGATAAATATAAATATCCAGCTAAACTTATTTCATCTACACTCCCAGCAGCCCCTATATTGGGGAATCCATCCTTTCCCCCTGGCTTATCGGCTAAACCATTCCACAGGTGGTCATCCAACGGCTTCCGATATATATATCATTTTTATTCCATCTCTGGACTCAAAAGTTGGACCTCTATACAAGAATCCTTCCATTTCCCACTGTCTGAACAGTTCAGATACCAGCAGATATGCCATTTTCTCCATTCGCACAACAAAGAAAAAATATCCTTGACTACTACCTACTTTGAAAATGCATGTATTAAATATCCATACTCACGAGGATTAATTTCCTATCTATATCGTATCCTGCTAGATATGGACTCCCAGGTCCCTTTGTCATATACTACAGCTTGGGATAAAGATCTCAATGTTACCATTGACAAGGAAACCTGGGACAAGATATGGGAAATTACAGCCCACTGTTCCAGAAATGTCTCGTTACTAGAAACTGCCTATAAAGTCCTTACTCGATGGTACATGGTCCCAACTCGTTTACATAAAATTAATCCTCAATTTAGCCAGGATTGTTTTAGGGGTTGCGGACAGAGGGGAACCGTCATGCATATTTGGTGGACCTGTCCAAATGTTCATAGATTTTGGATTCGGATCTATACTATTATATATTCAGTGACACAGGTTAATCTTAAGAAAGATCCGATACAGGCTTTATTGAACCAGAAGATTTCCAATGTTCATAATAATACAAAGTCCCTAATTACTTTTATGTTCCTAGCTGCGAAAATTACAATAGCCAAACATTGGAAATCGTCTCAGATCCCAATACTGCATTTTAAAGAGAAACTAAATTGGATCATGGTCAATGAAAGGTTAACCAATATACTTGTGGACAAATATCAAAAATTCAAGGAAATCTGGGAACCATGGTATAGATATTCCTTTCCATTGGCAGAAACCCCTTCTATTCTCTGGTAATCCCCTCTGAAGGTATAGAGTTTATAATCATTGGACAGAACCTGGTGTAATCTGAGGTAATGGGCACTTGATACTATTGTTTAGATAAGCATAAAGGTGGCCATACACGGGCCGATAAAAGCTGCCGACAGACAGTGTCGGCAGCTTATTGGCCCGTGTATGGGGGCCCCCGACGGGCTTCCCTGATCGAGATCTGGCCGAAAGTCGGACAGATCTCGATCGGATGGGGTTAAAAATCCCGTCGGATCGCGGCCGCATCTGTTCGTTGATGCAGTCCCGCGATCCGACCGCCCGTTTGTGAGAGCTGGATCCGATCGTAGGGCCCTAGGGCCCACGATCGGATTTGCCCGATATTGCCCACCTTCAAGGTGGGCATATCGGAGGGAGATCCGCTCGTTTGGCGACATCGCCAAACGAGCGGATCTATCCGTGTATGGCCACCTTTAGTTATTTTCCTGAGCCGAGAGCCAATGAAAATGAATCCATCTCATCGAGATATTCTAAATAGTCAAGGGACCCCGCTGAAGTCGCCAACATCTATGCTTTATATATAAAGTTAAACATATGTCAACTGTAACATGTCATCTAAAGTTATTACTATCATTGTTGTAGCTCGTCTCTCTCCCACTTCTGACAGAATGCCTGGAGGGGGGGAGGATGAGTTCATTTCATTATCTTTCTCTCTTCTCTGTTTTCCTCTGTTTGGAAATACCTGACGACACTGCTTGATTGTAAAACCATTTTCTTTTCTTGGAAAATCAATAAAAAACTATTGAATAAAGAGAAAATAGTTCTTTTTGAGGACCCATGAAGTTGTAAGAGTAGGTGCATCACACCCTCTGGTAGTTCAAGACCTCCCATCACAGCTGTGATAACCTCGATTCCCTGTTCATTGGGAATAGAAGAATACAGGGAGGAAACATCAATTGTGCAGAGGAATACATCTTTTTCAATCAGTTCAATATCATTTAATTTGTTAATGTAATGAGTGGTGTCCTTTACATAGGACCTGGTACGTACCACTTTAGGGTTAAGGACTGAATCCAGCAATGTTGCTAGGGGTTGAAAAATAGACAACATCCCTGCAACAATGGGCCTCCCAGGTGGTCTTTGGAGATCCTTGTGTATCTTTGGTAAAAAATAAAATACAGGTATGATAGGGTTATCAACTTGTAAAAACTTTCTCAATCTGCTTGTAATAATGCCAACTTCCTCACTGATCTTCAACAGGCCATCTATCATCTGTTTCAAATCCTTCGTTGGATCCCCATCTAACATCCTGTAATGTGATGTATTTTGTAACTGGGACAATGCTTCAACCCTATAGGCCTCCATGTCCATCACCACGATGGCTCCACCCTTATCTGCTGGCTTAATAATAATGGATATGTCACTCCTAAGACTCTGTAGGACCTCACGTTCATCCCTAGATAGATAAAGGGCTTTACTACCACCTCTTGTCCTTTTAAGTTTATCAATATCCCTTTGTACTGCCTGTACAAATGTTTCCACACAATGATTGGTCATAGGGGGAAAAAAATTACTTTTTGGTCTGCACCTTGTCGTGTCATACCAAGGTTCTGTTTGTGCATCCTCAATCTCACATATGTCCTCATCAGCTTCTTTCCCCAATGGTGGCAAATTAATGTCTGACGTCTCCTGCGCAAAATTCTAAGTCTTAGAATGCGAAAAAATCTCTCTAATTCAACATCCAGACATAATTGGTCACCATTATTAGTGGGTATATACCCCAAACCCTTGGAAAGGACACACATCTCTGGTCCTGTTAGAATCCTTTTACTGATATTCACAACTAACGTGTTTTCTTCCTGGTGGAAATTTGAAAGGCAACTGGTTCCTTTATTCTTTTCTTTCCTTTTCCTCCCTCGCCTGGTTTTCCTCTGGTAACTCTGTCTAAAAAAGAACTTGAGGAGATATCTGAATTCTCTGAACCACTAGCCCCTTCGCTGTCAATTGACCTCTGGTTGTTAAACTGTCGTCTCCTAAAAAAGGGTCTCTTCCAGTTATACACCCTATCCTCTTGATAGTCAATAGTATCCCTTTTGAATTTATCAATTCTCAAGTAGATCAGTTCTATGTCTAGCGATAGTATCCCTTAATTGTACTTCAAAATCACTTACTTCTACCTCTCTATGAGTAGCCTGTAATTTCTGTTTAGTATCACTGATATCAGCCCTGAGTTTAATCAATTTTGTTTGAATCCCTTCCACCGTCAGTGTCATCAAATCAAGGCTACGATTATTGAGAATTTTTACCCAGTTTTTACAGTATACAGGATCCTCTTTACACAGTGTGGGCCTAATTCCCCATTGTAGCCCCCTGGGTACACTCTTCACTTTAAGGTACTCGATCAGGGTATGAGAATGCAACTGTAAACTAATTTCCTTTTTACACAAAAATCCAAGCCTCTGACAAAAATGCATTAACACAGTGTCAAAATCAAGAGAATTAGAGGAACATTTAGATATAATATCATTGACCTCAGCCTGTGTATAGACAAGTGTATCTGCTTTCCTTGCCATTAGAGTGCCAATGTCTATAAACAATATTATGGGTGCTCACTCCTGTAGGAAAAACATATAGAAATAGTAAATGGAGGGCACACCAAATCTTTCAGAAAATGATCAGAGGTGCAGAAACAAATGTTACCCCTACTTAAGGTAACCTATAACAATATACTTTATCCATATGTTCGCACACTCACAACAAACACAATTTAGAAGATAAGAGTGGTTTCAAAAAAATATTTACTTTTTTGTCAAGGGGATTCTGATGCTTACCGAGTTTGGTAGAGATATAAATACTCTATTCAATCACTAACATGGCGCTTCGTTCGTGCGCTTCCTATACTTCCGGGTATGCGACGTCACTTCCGCCGATGAATCATCTGGCTTGGTGACGTGGCGCTATGTTCTCACTGAATTTGCATGCATTGAAACAGGAAGCATGCGCATCTGTTAACATTGTTGCTAAGCAACTACTGCTAAGGGAAACCCTATTGTTTACACCATTCCAAACAGGAAACAGAAAAAAAAAACCCTGTCCTTTTCCCTCAACTGAAAAACAGTATTTTTCCTTGTAACAAAGTAAACTGAACAAACAGTCAGTAGCACATAACTTATCCAGTAACATAACAGTCCAGTGATGTGCTGTGTACAGTCCAAAACCAGTTGTGGAATAACTTTGATTGGGCCAGTCCATATAATGGTCATGAAAGTCATACTTTGAGCCAATCCTTGATTTGTAACCAAATTGGTAAATGCATCAGTCACTTGTTCTACGACTGTTACCATTTCTTTCACTGATACAGCCAAGGGAGACTCTACTTTATCCACTTCTCTGTAATCAATGGTTAAAAGCCAAGAGCTATCTGTCTCTTTTACTGGCCACATTAGGGCACTGAATAGACTGACTACCAGTCTGAAAACTCTCACCTCCACCATCATCTCAGTTGCCATTGTTATCTCCATTTGACCACCTGGAAGGTGGCATTGTTTCAGTTTCACATGGTTTGGTGGAGGTGATATGTGAATTGGAGTCCATTCAATGTTGTCATACACAATGGGCATTACGGAATTTATAGTGAAACTCTTGACACCAACAATAAATGTTCCCAACCATATAACCACATATTGTACCTTAAAAATATCCATTCCCACAATATTATCTGGTACTAAGAAAATGAAGATTTGTGCTTCAAAAATAAGACTTTTACCTAATTCCAACAGGTACAGCAACAGCAGCTTTGCCTCCCAACCTTTCAGTCATTGCAACTGCAATTTGCTGGTCTCGCTGAGTTGTACCTTGGAATAGTTTGTGTCCCTGCCAATATAAAGTGACTGGTATGTAAGGGCATGGATCCCTAGGTTTCATAGCATTGATTTTTGTTATGGCAGGCCCTGGGAATCTGCCATCCCTTCAGTCTATTGGCTGCGGCAACTGCCACCCCTTCCCTTCTGTGTGTTTAATGAAATCTAACAGATTCTTACACTCTGTATATGGCAATGTGAAGGCACACCACTGTTTAGCAAACCTAGAAACATTTGTCTGTGAGTAATTTTAACACGTGTATAGCCCCCTGGCCCCCCTTAGCTAAACTCCGTTGCTGTTTCCTTTCACTTCTTTCAACATTCATTTCTCCCATTTGACCCAAGAGCACAGCCGCATCATAAATCGTACTTTCTTTTGCTTCTAAAGCACTCAACATAGTGAAAAGAGGGGCTTTTAACTGTTCTGGGCTGTGATAAGCAATTTCCTTTTGATCAATGGTGTAAAAGCCGCCATGTCAGGACCCCCCCAGTCAACAACTACATGTCTCACCCCTCTGTCAGGTAAAGGATCGGGAGTGATACCAGACATACATCCCATTGCTCTCAGTCTCTGCATCCCTTCTGTTTTAACTTTCCAGGGGGTCTGGTCTATATTAATATATTATAATTAATATTCATAGGGACTGTCTATAGTCTGTGCAATAGAATCCCTAATTAAATGCAATAAGGAAAATATCCCAGTTGCGTAAAGCCCACATTTCATGTATAAACGAACATGGGGATCCTTGGCTACACTTCCTAAACCTACTGCTTCTCTGTCTGTCAGCATAATACCATCACCTCCTAAATCCCAGACACGTAAAACCCATTCCAGTAATCCCTCTCCAACCTTTTGTGTAAACTTTTTCCCAATTTCAGTTAATTCACTAGCTGACCATGACCGAGTTTCCTCGTTAAATGTTGCTCAGCTGACACATCACCTCCCGATGTGGAATATGTGTGTTCTGCCTGCTGTCCACTTTTCTCCCTCACCTCTCTCTTTTGTCTATGAGTTACAATGGGTCTGACCTCACAAATGTCATCATCCATTCCCTCTTCAGACCCTGACCATTCATCCACCCCCTCCCAATCCTGAGAGGTTATCAAAACCTGCACTTCTACGTGATTTCTAACGAGCTTCTGCTTCTTTCTCCTTCTTTTCCTATTAACAGTCTTTATAATATACTGTTCAAACTGTGCAGCTAATTGTTCCTTTTCTTGTTCTGCATTCTGACTGCATAACCTTAACAGTTGCAATTGGTCTTTGACAGTTTGAAGTTGTAACTCTAAATCCTGTATCTGCTTAGTCTGTTGCTCTAACACTTGAAAACACAACCAACCCACCTCTGCAGCAGCTCTACTTTCCCTTTTATCATACTTTGAGAAATCAAGATTCGCTACTACATACTTTGGGTTAGCCACCTCAATGTTTGGGAATACTTCCCGGGCTAATGATATCCACTGTCCTGTGACAGACACCCCACTGGGCAATGTCCCCTTTCTCTCACTAGTGCTTTTCCCCACCCCTTTCAGCCTACACAATACACAAACAGTAACTACTATCCCCAGACCTAATACAAAAAAATACAATTTGTAGATAGACAAGGAAAAGAGGTAGAGTAGACATACAGACACCGTCAGTAATCAAATTACAGACCCCACTTCTGGTACTAAATGTATTGGGATTGGGCTCTTGTTCAGTCTGTAGAGTGATTAAACTGACACACACAAGAAAAACAAACATAAGAGATTTATTGATACTTAGCTGAGGGACCCCTCCATAAAATGGCTCAGCAGCAATTCCAACATAACCAGGCACTCTGAAGTCCAGTTAGAAGTCAAAGAGGCAGCTAGCATACTATATATGGTAAAAACTGTACTTAGCACACTATATATGGTGAAAATCAAGCATTAAACAGTGTCACATTCCTTGAATTGCTAAAAGCTCTAAACGCCATCTTTAAGGTGTTGTTCTATTCTCTCTATCTTCTGCTCTGTGAATCACTCATTTTCCTTACAAACTATGTATGTAAGATTCAAACTGCTGTGAAATGTAACTAAGATGGGAGACATCTATGGCAAATTTAAAGTGCTAGTTTTTTAGATTTTTTAACCTATTGAAAATTATAACGAGGTTGATAACATATAATATGCCACTGTGACAAATTAAAACACTTGTTTTTCAAGAAAGTTCTCTTTTGCCCATGTGCATTGGGGCTTCAGTGAATTACTGGGTAACATATAGCACTTATCCCTATAAGATGTGACTTACTGCTGTGACTGGAAAGTATTTGTGGTTGCTGGACATGACACTTGCAGGAGGCAGAAGTGACTACAGACACCCTGGGCTTATAAAAAAAAAGAAGCTGATTCCTTAATTTGAATTTGCTTCATGCTGCGTTTCTTTTTGCTAATCTTTGGTATCCATTTCCCCTGATGAAGACTCTTTATGAGAATGAAATAAAATATCTACCTGAATTTTTTTAAAACTAATTGTAATAAAATTATCTGGTGTGCAGCGGCGTGGACGGCCGTCACGCCGCCGCGCTTCTGGTCCGGTGCCATCTTGATTCTTCTAGGGTGCGCGCGGCGCACCTCTTAAAGGTACAGGTGCGCTGGCGTGATTGCGCCAGTGTGTATTGACGCTCGTTTTGGCGCCAATTTCGAATGTATATAAAGCCCATTCTGACCCCCAGCCAGTGCCCGTGATAGAATCTTGATTCTGGTGGTTCCTGAAGCCTTGTGCTGTCTGTTCCTGTGTATTTTAAGTATCTGCTCTTCCGGTTTTGATTCCTGACTATTCTGATATCCGAATCCTGACCTTTGCCTGCATCTCGACTACTCTTTCTGCCTGACCCCATCTGTTTGATTACCCGGTTTGACCCTTGCCTGCCTGACGATTCTTGATATCTGCCTGCCACGACCTTGCCTACCTGACGATTCTTGATATCTGCCTGCCTCGACCCTGCCTGTCTGACGATTCTCTTACCTGCTCCATTTGTACCGTGACCTTCGGCCTAAAAGACTATCTACCTGCCGTGCCCCTCTGCTAGCCAGAACATCTCACCTTCTACCCCTCGTTAAGTCCAGGTGGCACCCAAGTAAGCTGAGGGCTCCTCCCGAAGCCCAACGGTGGTCACACTACTGGTGAAGCCGAGCCGAGACCAGGGTACTTGGCACCTGTTCTGGTATTGGGTGCTGGCCGTGACACTAATAAAACTCAAGTGTGCAATGTCTTTGGTTCATTTATGCAAAAAATGTCTCTGTCTTAAATATATTGACAATGGGTTGAGTGCAGAAGACTATTGTATTTGTCTACATGTATTTTGTGGTCACAGCCTCATTGCACCCCCGCCTAATGGTTTTAAAAATTAGTGGTGAGCACAACTTTCCCTTGTTTGTTATAGTTATAGAGGAGCAGTGACCAGCTCCATGTTGTAGTTCCCACCCTTCCCAACTATAGTCAGGTGATCCCACTGGTGTCTAATTAAAGGGCAGCCAAGTTTGGGAGTTTTACTTTGAAAGCAACTAGTAAGTTGCAGGTAAAACTTAATCCCTTTGTAAAATGTATAATGAAGCAATAAAATTCTTAATGAATCAGAGGAAAATTGAGTATAGGACTGGCCAGATATGAGATGACTTTGACGTAGTTTTCAGCTTAAATATATTGCAATATATGGACAAGCAATCCCTGTTTTGTTTAAAGGGTAAGGCATTTTTCAGTAGCAGTATGCATAAAATGTCTCTGTCTTAAATATATTGATAATGGGTTGAGTGCAGGGGACTCGTGTATTTGCCTATATGTATTTTGTGGTCACAGCCTAATTGCACCCCCGCCTAATGGTTTTAAAAATTAGCGGTGAGCACAACTTTCCGTTGTTTGTTATAGCTATACAGGAGCACTGACCAGCTCCATGTTGTAGTTCTCACCCTTCCCAACTATAGTCAGGTGATCTCACTGGTGTCTAATAAAAGGGCAGCCAAGTTTGAGAGTTGTACTTTGAAAGCAGCTAGTAAGTTGCAGGTAAAACTTAGTCCCTTTGTAAAATGTATAATGAAGCAATAGAATTCTTAATGAATCAGAGGAAAATTTAGTATAGGACTGGCCAGATATGGGATGACTTTGATGTAGTTGGCCAGCTTAAATATATTGCAATATATGGACAAACAATCCCTTTTTTGTTTAAAGGGTAAGGCATTTTTCAGTAGCAGTATGCATAAAATCTCTCTGTCTTAAATATATTGAAAATGGGTTGAGTGCAGAGGACTCTTGTATTTGTCTATATGTATTTTGGGGTCACAGCCTCATTGCACCCCTGCCTAATGGTTTTAAAAATTAGTGGTGAGCACAACTTTCCCTTGTTTGTTTGGTTCATTTAAAAGTATTTATATTATATTATTTATATTATTATTTCATGTGCAATAATCCAAATTCAAGTAGAAGTCTACTGGGCTACTAAACTAGTTTTCAAGTACAGCACCTATATGAAGAAATGTTACAACTTTAATAACCCTTTTAATTGACCATGATAATCACATAACTTTCCTGTACTGGGGCAAAAAGCTTGTATAGGTACCTGAGCAACAAGAGTAACTAGACAAACTGCGTGGTTAAGATCTCACATATTTTGCTAGTGCTTAAAGGAGAACTAAACCCTAAAAATGAATATGGCTTAAAATGCAATATTCTATATAATGAACTTATTGCACCAGCCTAAAGTTTCAGCTTCTCAATAGCGGCAATGTTCCAGGACTTCAAACTTGTCACAGGGGGTCACCATATTGGAAAGTGTCTGTGACATTCACATGCTCAGTGGGCTCTGAGCAGCTGTTGAGTAGCTAAGCTTAGGGGTCATCAGACTTCATCAAGCAGAAAATCAAGTTTGTCTGTAATATACTGTAAACTGATGCTACAGGGCAGATTATTAAATTCTGATGCTAGTTGCAGTGTTTTTTGTGCTGCCATGAAATAATTATCTGTATTAATTACTAATCAACCTTATATTACAACATTTGTATTCTATGTGCACTGTATAAGCTCAGTAATTGACAGCAGCACAGAGCATGTGCAGTGAATCAGCAGAAAAGAAGATGGAGCATCTTTGGAGAGACAGGTTGCCTTGAGCTGGTACAGAAACCTAAAACATAATGTACAACATTTCTAGCTTACTTCTTTAGTAAAGCTTTAGTTCTCCTTTAATGGCTAATTGTGCTCTGCCTTTCAATCAATACTTCCATCCACAAATAATTTAAAGTCACTGTTAGGATTTCCACACTATTTAAAGCCAGAACAAGAGAGATACTATCCACAGGCAGCATATCTGATTACTAATCAGTTCTGATGCATGCTGTAAACTCTACTGGTTCTATGCAGTCTTGCAATGTGCATCTATTGGGTATTAAATTAGGGTTTATGGTACAGCATATTAAAAAGGGAAAGGTCTCAAAAATGTTCTACCTATGCATAGCAACCACATTCAAATCTAACTTTTATTAGTACCTTTAGAATCATGATCAGATGATACAATATATTCTATAATCTGCAATACTCATTGGGTCATTTATTTGATTAGCTGTTATGCAACAAGAAGTTTGTAGGTAAAAATGTGCTTAAGATATTTTAAAACATTTTGTTTCATAATTTTTTGAGTATCTTGAATGCAAAAACTTAAATAAAGAAAAATATAAACTAGATGGTGTCATTTCTGAAGAAACCACAAGATGTTGGCTTTGAAACGCCAGAGGTATTGGGGCCAGTCACCCCTGGTGCATAAAGAGTACACAAAGTTGGTAGAATCTGGTTTAAAACTGTGAAAATTGAAGCAGATCAAATTGTACCATTAAAATCAATCAAAAAACCTGATTGGCTGTTTTTGGCTCCACCCACTTTTAAAATTTGAATCCCAGTCCCCCCTGTGACCGACTGTGCCAAGTTTGATGTCCCTGCCATTAACTGTGAAAGAATGGCAACAACTTATATATTGACATTGATTAGCAATAGGTAACATTTGATTGGCTGTTTTAAGCTCCACCCAGTTTTCTGAATTTTAACCCCAGTCACCCAGTCATGGTCTGTACCAAGTTTGGGGCCTCTGGCTTTAAAACTGTGAGAATGGCAGTATTTGAAACTTTTACATTGAAGTCAATAGGTAAAATCTGATTGGCTGTTATTGGCTTCGCCCACTTTTCCTAAATTTTGACCACAGTCACCCAGTGAGTAATTGTGCTGAGTTTGGGACACTTAGCATTGACGCCGTAATAATAGCAGCAATTTGGCGTTTTTCATTAAGGTCAATGGCTGAAATACGATTGGCTGTTGTTGCCCTGCCCCCTTTTTTTCCTAATTCTGAACCAGAGTCACCAAGTGACTAACACTTTAAGGTTTTGGAATCATGACATTTAACATGCAAAAATGGCAGCAATTTTATGTTTTTCTATTGAAAATTAATGAATGACATTTGATTGGTTGTTGGTGGCTCCACTCACTTTTCCTAACTTTGAAGTGCAAACACCCAGTGACCACATTTGTGATATTCGAGGTCCATGACATCAATAACGTGCAAATGGCAGCAATTTTAATGTTTCCCATTTAAATCATCAAAGAAATCTGATTGGTTGTTTTTGGCTCCACCCACTTTTCCAGATTTTGATCCCGGTCCTCCAGTGACCAACTGTGCCAAGTTTGAGGACCCTCCCATTAACAATCTAAGAGCGGCGACAGTTTTAACTTTTCCCATTTAAACAAATGGCTAATATTTGATTGGCTGTGGTAGACTCTGCCCAATTTTCAAAATTTTAACCCCAGTGACCCATGGTGCCAAGTTTTGGGTCTCTGGCTTTAACACTGTGGGAATGACAGTGTTTGACATTTTCTCATTGAAGTCAATAGGGAAAATCTGATTGGCTGTTTGTTGCTCCACCCACTTTTTGGAGTCCCCAAAATGTGACAGAACTTTTCAGGTTGACCCCATTACTAAGTGACCCAAATTTGGTGAGTGTAACTTAATGCTGTACAAGTGGCAAATTTTCCAATGAAAGTCTATGGGGAAAAATGGGGTCTTTGGGGGGCTGCCACAGGGCCACGGAGGGTGGGATTGCTTAACAGAGCAGAAGCAACCTATTTGGGTATGAGCCGAACAAGTGTGCAAAGTTTCATAATTGTACTCCTAAAACTCTGGGAGGAGTAGCGTTTAGAAAATTGCTAAAATTTAATTGGCTGTTGGTAGCTCCGCCCACTTTGGGGTGCCCCCCCAAAATACATATTTTTATTCGGGGTGGCACCAACAATATGCGGTCCGAGTTTGGGGAGTTTAGCTTCAAAACTGTACGAGCGGCAGCGATTTGAAAATTTTCCCTGTCAAAGTCCATACGAAAAAAGGCGTCTTCAGTGGTCCACTGCACGGGCGCAGTGGGTGGGATCGCTTACTAAAGCACAAGCAATGTACTTTGCTATAAGGCGAATAGGTGTGGAAAGTTTGGCGCTTGTACCCCTAAAACTGTAGGAGGAGTAGCGTTTAGAAAATGGGGGGTGCTAATAATAATAATAAGAAGAAGAAGAACGAGCTGAACTTGTAGATCAGTATGTTGGCTTCTTCAAAGCCAACATAATAATAAGAAGAAGAAGAAGAAGAAAAAGAACAAGCTGAACTAGTAGACCAATATGTTGGCTTTTTTAAAGCCAACATAATAATAATAAGAACGAGCTGAACTAGTAGGTCAATATGTTGGCTTCTTCAAAGCCAACATAATAATAAGAAGAAGAATAAGAACAAGCTGAACTAGTAGATCAATATGTTGGCTTTTTCAAAGCCAACATAATAAGAAGAATAAGAACGAGCTGAACTAGTAGATCAATATGTTGGCTTCTGCAAAGCCAACATAATAATAAGAAGAATAAGAACGAGCTGAATTAGTAGATCAATATGTTGGCTTCTTCAAAGCAAACATAATAATAATAATAATTACTAGATGGTGTCGTTTCTGAAGAAACCACAAGATGTTGGCTTTGAAACGCAAGAGGTGTTGGGGCCAGTCGCCCCTGGTGCATAGAGAGTACATAAAGTTGGTAGAATCTGGTTTAAAACTGTGAAAATTGAAGCAGATCAAATTGTACCATTAAAATCAATCCAAAAAACCTGATTGGCTGTTTTTGGCTCCACCCACTTTTAAAATTTGAATCCCAGTCCCCCTGTGACCGACTGTGCCAAGTTTGATGTCCCTGCCATTAACTGTGAAAGAATGGCAGCAACTTATATATTGACATTGATTAGCATAGGTAACATTTGATTGGCTGTTTTAAGTTCCACCCAGTTTTCCGAATTTTAACCCCAGTCACCCAGTCATGGTCTGTACCAAGTTTGGGGCCTCTGGCTTTAAAACTGTGAGAATGGTAGTATTTGAAACTTTGACATTGAAGTCAATAGGTAAAATCTGATTGGCTGTTATTGGCTCCGCCCACTTTTCCTAAATTTTGACCACAGTCACCCAGTGTGTAATTGTGCTGAGTTTGGGACACTTGGCATGGACGCCATAATAATAGCAGCAATTTGGCGTTTTTCATTAAGGTCAATGGCTGAAGTCCGATTGGCTGTTGTTGCCCCGCCCCCTTTTTTTCCTAATTCTGAACCAGAGTCACCAAGTGACTAACACTTTAAGGTTTCGGAATCATGACATTAAACCTGTAAAAATGGCAGCAGTTTTATGTTTTTCTCTTGAAAATCAATGAATGACATTTGATTGGTTGTTGGTGGCTCCACCCACTTTTCCTAACTTTGAAGTGCAAACACCCAGTGACCACATTTGTGATATTCGAGGTCCATGACAGCAATAATGTGCAAATGGCAGCAATTTTAATTTTTCCCATTGAAATCATCAAAGAAATCTGATTGGTTGTTTTTGGCTCCACCCACTTTTCCAGATTTTGATCCCGGTCCTCCAGTGACCAACTGTGCCAAGTTTGAGGACCCTCCCATGAACAATCTAAGAGCGGCGACAGTTTTAACTTTTCCCATTGAAACAAATGGCTAATATTTGATTGGCTGTGGTAGACTCCGCCCACTTTTCCAAATTCTAACCCCAGTGACCCATGGTGCCAAGTTTTGGGTCTCTGGCTTTAACACTGTGGGAATGACAGTGTTTGACATTTTCTCATTGAAGTCAATAGGGAAAATCTGATTGGCTGTTTGGTTGACCGAAGTTTGGTGAGTGTAACTTTAATGCTGTACGAGTGGCAAAAGTTTCAAATTTTCCAATGAAAGTCTATGGGAAAAAATGGGGTCTTTGGGGGGCCGCCACAGGGCCACGGAGGGTGGGATTGCTTAACAGAGCACAAGCAACCTATTCGGGTATGAGCCCAACAAGTGTGCAAAGTTTCATAATTGTACTCCTAAAACTCTGGGAGGAGTAGCGTTTAGAAAATTGCTAAAATTTCATTGGCTGTTGGTAGCTCCGCCCACTTTGGAGTGCCCCCCAAAAATACATATTTTTATTCGGGGTGGCACCAACAATATGCTGTCCGAGTTTGGGGAGTGTAGCTTCAAAACTGTACGAGCGGCAGCGATTTGAAAATTTTCCCTGTCAAAGTCAATACGAAAAAAGGCGTCATCGGTGGTCCGCCGCACGGGCGCAGTGGGTGGGATCGCTTACTAAAGCACAAGCAACGTACTTTGCTATAAGGCGAATAGGTGTGGAAAGTTTGGCGCTTGTACCCCTAAAACTGTAGGAGGAGTAGCGTTTAGAAAACCGGGGGCGCTAATAATAATAATAATAAGAAGAACTAGAGGGTGTCGTTTCTGAAGAAACCATGGGATGTTGGCTATGAAACGCTATAGGTGTCTTGCCCAGTCGCCCCCGGTGCCTAGAGAGTACACAAAGTCGGTAGAATCCGGATTAAAACGGTGAAATTTAAAGCCAATCCAATTTTACCATTGAAATCCATTCAAACAAACTGGCTGTTTTTGGCTCCGCCCACTTTTAAAAATTTGCATCCCAGTCACCCCTTCACCAAAGGGACCAAGTTTGAGCACTCTTACATTAACAGTGTAAGATTGACAGGAATTTAAATATTCCCATTGAATAGCGTTTGGTAAAATGTGATTGGCTGTCTTAAGCTCCGCCCAGTTTTCTGAATTTTAACCCCAGTTACCTAGTCATGGTCAGTGCCAAGTTTGGGGCCTCCGGTTTTAAAACTGTGAGAACGGCGGTAATACAAAATTTACATTAAAGTCAAGAGGTGAAAACTGATTGGCTGTTTTTGGCTCCACCCACTTTTCCTAAATTTTGACCGCAGTCACCCAGTGAGTAATTGAGTCAAGTTTGGTACACCTAGCATTTAAACTGTGATAATAGCAGCAGTTTATCATTTTTCTTTAAGGTCAATGGCTGAAATCTGATTGGTTGTTGTTGCCCCACCCCTTTTTTTCCTAATTATGAACCACAGTCACTCAGTGACTAACATTTCAAAGTTTGTGAATGCTGTCATTTAATGTGTAAAAATGGCAGCATTTTTATTTTTTTCTAGTGAAAATCAATGAATGAAATTCGATTGGTTGTTGGTGGCTCCGCCCACTTTTTCTAAACTTGAAGTGGAAACCCCCAGCGGCCACATTTGTGATATTCAAGGTCCCTGACATCAATACTGTGAGAATGGCAGCCTTCTTAATTGTTCCCATTAAAATCAATCAAAGAAATCTGATTGGCTGTCTTAAGCTCCGCCCAGTTTTCTGAATTTTAACCCCAGTTACCTAGTCATGGTCAGTGCCAAGTTTGGGGCCTCCGGTTTTAAAACTGTGAGAACGGCGGTAATACAAAATTTTACATTAAAGTCAAGAGATGAAAACTGATTGGCTGTTTTTGGCTCCACCCACTTTTCCTAAATTTTGACCGCAGTCACCCAGTGAGTAATTGAGTCAAGTTTGGTACACCTAGCATTTAAACTGTGATAATAGCAGCAGTTTATCATTTTTCTTTAAGGTCAATGGCTGAAATCTGATTGGTTGTTGTTGCCCCGCTCCTTTTTTTCCTAATTATGAACCACAGTCACTCAGTGACTAACATTTCAAAGTTTGTGAATGCTGTCATTGAATGTGTAAAAATGGCAGCATTTTTATTTTTTTCTAGTGAAAATCAATGAATGAAATTCGATTGGTTGTTGGTGGCTCCGCCCACTTTTTCTAAACTTGAAGTGGAAACCCCCAGCGGCCACATTTGTGATATTCAAGGTCCCTGACATCAATACTGTGAGAATGGCAGCCTTCTTAATTGTTCCCATTAAAATCAATCAAAGAAATCTGATTGGCTGTCTTAAGCTCCGCCCAGTTTTCTGAATTTTAACCCCAGTTACCTAGTCATGGTCAGTGCCAAGTTTGGGACCTCTGGTTTTAAAACTGTGAGAACGGCAGTAATCAAAAATTTTACATGGAAGTCAATAGGTGAAAACTGATTGGCCGTTTTTGGCTCCACCCACTTTTCCTAAATTTTGACCGCAGTCACCCAGTGAGTAATTGAGCCAAGTTTGGTACACCTAGCATTTA
This sequence comes from Xenopus petersii, assembly GCA_038501925.1. NCBI lineage: Eukaryota > Metazoa > Chordata > Amphibia > Anura > Pipidae > Xenopus > Xenopus petersii. The sequence continues at coordinate 94,112,543 of CM076681.1, forward strand.
AACCGTGATAATAGCAGCAGTTTATCATTTTTAATTAAGGTCAATGGCTGAAATCTGATTGGCTGTTGTTGCCCCGCCCCTTTTTTTTCCTAATTGTGAACCACAGTCACTCAGTGACTAACAAAAAAAAAAAATTTTTCTAAATAGTCCATACAACTCACATATTTTAAGATAATCGAGCTTTGTGGATGATATATTGATTGTATGGCAAGGCTCAGAAGCAATGTTCAACAACATGCTGTCCCTAGCCAACAAGTGCCCCCCTACTATCAAATTTACTGGTGAGTGGTCAGATACAGCTTTGTATTTTTTAGATGTTAAACTCAGTGTCTGTGACACTGTACTCTAAACCCACAGACCGAAATACTTTACTACTCCATTCCAGTTACCACAATCCACACACTTTGAATGCTGTACCCTAAAGGCCAGTACATGCGTGCATGTCGCATTGCATCATCAGATATCCACTATAAAAAGGCAGCTGATATTCTTACACGAAAACGTCTAAGCGTGGGTACCAGATAACTAAATTAAAAACAATTCAAAATGATGTGGGCAAAATAAACAGAAGTGAACTTTTGCAAGGACCCACTAACAAACAGCATAATTTGGATCCAATCCCCTTCGTGTCTAGATATGGCAGACAAAGTAAAAATATTGAGATTATCATTAAAAAATATTTTCCCATACTGCAACAGGACACTAAATATGGTTCACTCTTTAGACACACCCCTATGTTTAGCTTCACAAGGGGACGTAGCCTTAGAGACATCCTTTGTCCCTCAGGCACTGCTCAGCAAAATGAAAAAACAATGTTCTGGGGACCACCGAAGAGAGGTACACATGCTTGCTTAAATTGTGTATGCTGCTCCTCAATAATAAAAGGAGAGACAGTAAGTCATCCCACAAAAGGTAATATTATTCACCTTAAGGATTTTTCTACATGTGAGATAAAAAATGTAGTCTACATGTTAAAATGCCCTTGTGGATTGGCCTATATAGGCCAAACAAGCAGAACCGTAAAGGAACGCATAAAAGAACACAAGAAATTTTAAAACAGGTACCCAGTCTGATACCCCTGTATCGAGACACTTCACCTCCCAGGGCCACAACCAGATACAACTGAGGTGGTTGGTATTAGAAAATGTAAAATTACCGAAAAGAGGGGGAAATATACAGAAACTGCTTTTACAATATGAAGCGATATGTATTAAAAAAAATAAATACAATGTTACCCATGGGTCTGAATGGCCATTGGAGATTATCACCTTTCCTATAATTATTTTGATCCTCCCTTCTTATTTTGCAGATTTTGAATATTACATTAATCGCTAGTCTCTACCAAGGGTAAGAGCATCATGCGGCCTAGTGTGAATAGGCCTAATATGGCTTAAACTAGTTTTCTAGTTTTTTTAATTACACGTGTTCATATACTTGCTTGTAGATATTAACCTTTTATATATATTTTAACAATCCCTAGGAACTTGTTGGGACTTTCACAATTGGACCTGCACACTTGTTGCTAACCACGTTGAACTTTAGCAACAATGTATTCAAACTGGACTGAAGTTACCACTTAATTGTTACTTGTTATTCAAGAGGTGGGGGTGTGACTACAAACCTTAGTGTGGTTATTTATACTCTGTATTTCACTTGTGTTGCACACTTGAAAAAGGGCAGATAGTGCCCGAAACATGTTGTGTGGACTACAATAAATTTGCACATTAGCAGTAAATCTGCAATTTTGTCCTTCTGTCCTCCTTTTACAGGTAGGCACAGTGTTACTGTGGCTTATATCACTAGTTTGTCCTTGATCCATGTGCCTTCCCGGTCTGATTATTACCTGTCTGGTGGCAAGTGCTATGTCGCCCCATCCGTGTGCCTACCTGGGCATGTCTAAAAAGCGTCCAGCGGCATTGGGGTGTATGGCCCCTACACCCCTTTTGATTTTTATGGATGGGAGAGGGAGGTGGGAGTTAGCTACGGTTAATCTGTTGGAATCCGATGTTTGCCTTGGGGAATGAGGTTAGCAGAATATTTAGTTAGCAGCCTGAACCTTATGGCCTCCATTTCCTTTTCCCCTACACTGCTATTATTTTCTTTTTCTGGAGGAATTTAGGTTGAGGTAGTTTACAAAAATAAAAACCATGGTGCCATTGATATGCTAGGCAATACATGCAGAGAAATTATTGGCAGCTGACAGAAATCTTTTAACCTGATCTATCGACCAAAACGACCGATCTCCGTTGGACGAAAAATGTCGGGACTCTCCACACACCATCTGAAAATCGTACGGTGTGTGTATACAGTATATATGTGTATACTGTATATGTATGTATATGTTACATAGTTAAATCGGGTTGAAAAAAGACAAAGTCCATCAAGTCCAACCCCTCCAAATGAAAACCTAGCATCCATACATACACCCCTCCCTACTTTCACACAAACTATATACACCCATACCTATACTAACTATAGAGTTTAGTATCACAATAGCCTTTGATATTCTGTCTGTCCAAAAAAACATCCAAGCCATTCTTAAAGGCATTAACTGAATCAGCCATTACAACATCACCTGGCAGTGCATTTAACAACCTCATTGTCCTGACCATGAAGAACCCCCTATGTTGCTTCCAATGAAAGTTCTTTTCTTCTAGTCTAAAGGGGTGGCCTCTGATACGGTGGTCCTTTTTATGGGTAAAAAGGTCCCCTGCTATTTGTCTATAATGTCCTCTTATGTACTTGTAAAGTGTAATCATGTCCCCTCGCAAGCGCCTTTTTTCCCAGAGAAAACAACCCCAACCTTGACAGTCTACCCTCATAATTTAAGTCTTTCACACCGCTACCCAGTTTAGTTGCACGTCTCTGCGCTCTTTCCAGCTCATTTATATCCCTCTTAAGGATTGGAGTCCAAAACTGCACTACATACTCCAGATGAGGCCTCAACCGGAAACTTTAAAGAAGCGTAATTATGTTTTCATCCCTTGAGTTAATGCCCTTTTTTATGCAAGACAGAACTTTTATTTGCTTTAGTAGCCATATAATGACACTGCCCAGAATTAGTGTATGTGTGTAAATATATCTATGTATGTATATATTTATGTATGTGTGTGGTGTTATTAGGTGGTGTAGTCTAGGAACCTCAAAAAAAAGGGGGGGATCCCTCCTTTCAGATGCATTACTGCTTGTTTTTAACATGATTTTATATATATTTTCATGGCATGGTTGTGAATAAATATTGACTTTTAACACTATATTGATATATCTTTTGTCATATTGTATTACCCAGCAGCAGGAGTCTTTGGGGGTTAAGTCCCAATTTTGGTTTAATTACACTTCATTAATTGTTTGCTGACACCCCAGCCACGCCAGCTCCTGGTTACTTCTCAATTTAGTTTGCTCTGCTTGAGTTTCAGGTAGTTGGTATATATGGATATGTATTCAGCAACAGCCACAGCCTGAGCCTTGGGCAGATAACATTACTCCTTGGGAGTGGTAAAGGCTCCATATGTTCTGTTGATAAAACATGGTCTATTCACATAACCGGTATGATATTCATCAGTATCTCTTACTTTGGCTACGGGGGTTTAACTCATTATCTGGCCTCAGTCCAGAAGGCACTGGGCACAGCAGTCATTGCAAATTTAGTTACTTTTGTATGCACTGGGTTCACTACTGCCTCATGGTTTTAGAGCTTTGCTAGGAGCACTTGCACAGACTTATCCAGCTTGCCTCAAGTACAATAGGGGACCAATCAGCTCACTGAAGGTATACTCATGGACCATATTATATTAATGGTTGCCATATAGAGCTGGCTGTAAAATTAGGTGCACACCATCAATGTGGCTGTAGCCAGTGTCGGACTGGACATGCGGGGGCCCACCGGGTAACTATACTCCGGCCCCCCCCTCGCGCATGCGCGAAAGTCTGGCCGCACGCCAGCGCACATGCGCAAACGTCTCGGCACATGCCGGTGGCTGCGCAAACGCCGGTGCGCATGCGCAAACACAGACGCGCATGCAATACCGGCGCACCAATTAATTTTTATTTGGGGGTCCAGACATCGGCGGAGGGGGGCCAGAACATTAGGGGAGGGGGGCTGAGCCGGCGGGGGCCCATGAAGGCTGGGGCCCACCGGTCCGACACTGGCTGTAGCTAAGGTCGAAGACCCATTGGGGACAGGATAAAAAAAAAAACCTGATTTTCATCCAGGTTACTATTCACAGGGTCATTATGACAAATTATTATTTCTGTCATGATAACCCTTATTGATGACAGGAGGCATGCAATCATGGCATGCAGGATTTTCTTTTTTAAGAGTCTATGCTACTTTGTGACTTGCCTTGCAGACTGCCATAGACTGGCCTGGCTAGTTGGGTTTGGAATCCCATAGGTTACCATTAAGGACAGGATGTTTACAAAAGTTGTCTTATTGAAATTATTCTTTCTGGACCAAGTCTGCAGTGTTTGCTTTTAGAAAGGCCCTTGTTATGGCATGTCTAACTATAGACATGGACATTCGAGTAAAGGTAGTAGGGGTGTTCCAATCTACCAAACAATAGGTGGATAATTCTATCCCCATATATGTATCCACATACCTAGATTAATTCTGATCTTGGATACTTATATTAATTCTGATCTTGGATAAGTATAGTCTCAATAACCTGTCTATGTTCCAGGCTGGAACCCTAGGATTAGAAATTAATTAAGCAGTGTTGTATTGGTTAGTTATACTTCCTGGAATCAGTCAATTCTTTCCTATTTGAAAGGATTGTTTGGCGGACGATCATGAGCTAATGATAAGAACAATTTCAACCCGCACAGGAAGATTGCCTAGGCTGCTGTATGCTCCTAGATACCTCACATGGTAGGTAAGGTATGCCCGCAGTGGCCGAATTCCATCTCCATGAGTCAATCTATGGACCTTTCATTGATAGGGTTCATGGGTTATGGTCCAGGACAAATTCAGGTTCCTTTTGTGCCCTGTAGACTTTAGTATCTAAAAGACGGGGAGCTACACTAGGTGATGCTATGTATCTGTAGTGTTCTACATATCTGGGGCATGTGGAATTCTAGTGATGGAATGTTTCTTTTCCTTACTAAGTCATCTTTTGCAGGTACCATGCTTTTGTGTAATTTTAACAGGGTCTTCAATGGTGGGTGGAATATCTGGAATAAAAAGGCATAATTTTGTATTAAATGGGAGTTGCATTCAGCAGTCCCCTTAATATTATTACCATTATTGAACACTATTATTTCCCTCTCTATTACACTGGGCTCACAAACAGTTGGTGGAGTGGTAAATGTTATCAATAACCAGGCCTGGATTTGTGGAAAGGCCACCAAGGCCCAGGCCTAGAGTGGCAAGATTTTAGGAGGGTGGCATACTGCTCAACCACACCCACATTTTTTCAGAAACACTGGGGATGCACAGGAGATATGATATTTTTTAAATTTCCCTAACGCGAATACCCATTACTCTGGTCTCAATGAAATTATTTTTCCCAAATAAAGGTGGGGGGCGATAACCAGCAGTGGGCCAAGGGGTGCCTGCTATGTAAATACGGCCCTGTTAATGACAGAAACAAACTGGTGTCCTCTAATACCATATATAATTAATTGGTGGGCAGTGCAATACTTTTATCCTATTTATAACTTAAATGAAGGATCAACATAGTAACATAGTAAGTAACATAGTAAGCCAGGTTGAAAAAAGAAATATCATTTGAAATTTCAGGTGCTACATCTAGAAAATAACGCTAGAATGGCTGCACTAATTGCAATTTAGCTGGAATGTAATCAGTGCTGCCCAGCAACAAGCATTTTTTAGACATGTACCTGAATTTCCAAATGATCTGGTCAGGGCTGCTGTCAGAGGTAAGTTATCCTGGGCCTGGGGAGTTTCTATGTTTAAAAGAGAATTCAACCCTTTACCAAAAAAAGAGATAACCAGCAGTGGGCCAAGGGGTGCCTGCCATGTAAATACGGCCCTGTTAATGACAGAAACAAACTGGTGTCCTCTAATACCATATATAATTAATTGGTGGACAGTGCAATACTTTTATCCTATTTATAACTTAAATGAAGGATCAACATAGTAACATAGTAAATAACATAGTAAGCCAGGTTGAAAAAATAAATATCATTTGAAATTTCAGGTGCTACATCTAGAAAATAACGCTAGAATGGCTGCACTAATTGCAATTTAGCTGGAATGTAATCAGTGCTGCCCAGCAACAAGCATTTTTTAGACATGTACCTGAATTTCCAAATGATCTGGTCAGGGCTGCTGTCAGAGGTAAGTTATCCTGGGCCTGGGGAGTTTCTATGTTTAAAAGAGAATTCAACCCTTTACCAAAAAAAGCCCTACCCCCCCACCCCACGTAGACCCCCCCTCACCCCCCCAACCTAGCTGCCCCCCCCCCCCCGGGAAATGCCCCTAACTTTTTACTTACCCCTCGGTCCAGACATCTTCCGGGTCTTCGTGTCTTTTTCTGGCGATTTGGCAATTTCGGTCCAATTCGGTGCATGGGCAGTTGCGGCAAACCGGTAAATTGCTCCAACATCGCATGCACCGCTTCATCGATCTCTGTCTTAGCTTACTGAAGACCCGGAAGATGGCTGTGGTGAACTGCGATCCCTGAATCTGCACCAAGGGGTAAGTAAAAGGTTTGGGGCATTTCCCAGGGGGGGCAGCTAGGTTGGGGGGGAGGAAGGGGGGTCTACGTGGGGTGGGGGGGAGGAAGGGGGTCTATGTGGGGTGGGGGGGTCGGGATTTTTTTGGAAAAGGGTTCAATTTTTTACATGTGTAGGGGGCCTTGACCACCAATTCTTTTTTTAACTATAAGGGGGGGATGGCCACCAATGATTATTTTTTTTAACTTGTAGGGGGGCCCTGACCACCAATGATTTTTTAAAACTCTGGGGTGGGGTCTGTAGTGGAGGTGCACAGGTCTGAGATGGAGCATGTGGTGGGGGGCCCAGAAATATATGGGGTCCATGATTTCTGATGGTGCCCCTGGATCTGGTAATCCATTACAACCATCTTACAAACATCACAGAACTAACAGTTGAATGGGGAACCAAATCTGGTTTTGGTGAGAAGGGCTGAAACGACCCCAAAAGCCCTTAGCTAGTAATTATATGCAAAGTGATGCCTTGTGGAATCCCACAGATACTTCTGAGAAGGGTCTCAACTAATGTTGTAAATTGTAACACCTTTGTTCCGCACCTGGTTTACTGAGCTGCCAGACTGAAACACCAGAGAGTAGATCAGCAAAGCTCAAATTTAAAGGGCAAGTCAACCCCAAAATAAAATTTGCCTAATAAAATAAAATATAAATCTAAGCAACTTTCCAATATATATATATATTTATTTAAAAAATTTCAGTGCTGTTAAAGTTATTTGTAAAAAAAAAAAAAATTGTTATTGAAAGCAGCATTTGCTTAACTTCTGGTTGTTATTTTTTAAACAATGTTTCAAAAGGCAGGTCTGTTAGTCATCTGCCCTCTACTTTCTCTCAGAAATGCCTTCTAATGCTAGGGGACACACACCATGTCTATCCTTATATGCTGGGGCACCACATACTTTCCCTGCAATGAAATGTTGAGAACCACACACTGTGCCTGTTGTGAAATGCTGGGGTAGGGGGCACAAACACTTTGCCTGCCATGAAATTCTTGGAGGTATGAAGAAGAAGCAGGGCCAACCAGCACTCAAGAAGGATCCACAGGACCAGAGAAAATTAGTTAATAAAATATATATTTTATTTGTACAAAGTTAAAATTATATAATTTGCATCTCCATCCGTCCTAAGCATTTCGCACCTACTCAGGGCACTTAGTCATGGGCTCTGATGTCAGCCACAGGATATGAGCATTTATACAGAAGACAGACAATCAAAAAACAGATAAGAAAATGAAAAAAAAAAAAACAATCCTTAAAGAGACAGCAGCTCTTATATTACTGTAAGAAAACCATATGACAATTTTTTTCAAAAATATTACAAAAAATGTATACAAAATGTTGAAAATAATTATACAATAGGTATCTTAAAAAACAGTATATGAACATGAGTAATAGCAACAGAGAATGCACAAAAATGTGTAAAAATAGATGTGTACATGATGAATCGGAGGGGTTTAATATATATTATTAAGTCATGCCGTATATGAAGAAAGGGGTATAAAAGAGAGGGTGTAAACACCACATCAGGAGTAGTAACAAGTTACATTGTATTCGGAATTCATACCAAAAGGTATCCTAGTGTTAAGATTGAAAATACAGAACACTTCTCTCTTAGAAAGAATTTTTGACAGATCACCTCCCCGGTTGTTGATATATACTTTGTAATAAAAATACCTGTGCGGCGGGGTCGCCCGCTGCATGGTCCAGTTCCGGCGCCATCTTGTTCCTCTAAGGGCGCGCAATGGCGCCAAATTCAAAAGTATAAATAGTGTGAAAGGGCTTCCAAAGTTTGCCCGTGATAGAACTTTGTTCTTGTGGTTTTCTGAGCTTTAAGCGTCTGTTTTGTATTATAATCTGATCCGTGTTTGACCCAGCCTGCTTTCTGACTATCCAACAATCTGTATCCTGACCTTTGCCTGCCTACGACAACTCTCCTGCTTAACCCCTTGATTGACTACCCGGTTTTTGACCCTTGCCTGCCTGACGATTCTGATATCCGCCTGCCTCAACCCAGCCTGTCTGACCATCCTTCTGCCTAATCCTGTTGTGCTGTGACCAACGGCCCAAAAGACTCTGCTACCAGCTGTGCCCCTTTGCCAGCCAGAACATCTCGCCCTGTACCTCTCGTTAAGTCCAGGTGGCACCCAAGTAAGCTGAGGGCTCCTCCCAAAGCCCAAAGGTGGTCACACTACTGATGAAGCCAAGACCAGGGTACTTGGCACTTGTTCTGGTATTGGGTGTCGGTTGTGACATTATCACGGGCCATGGAGGACGACGGTAACGAAGCTGCTGCTACCTCTGCTACACCATCTCCTCAAACTTCCACTGAGATGCTGCTCTCCACTTTGCTGCAACGTATGGAGGAGCAAGAGCAAAAGCAGAACTATTTGCTTCAAGGGTTCCACAATCTGACCCGTCAGTTGGGGCCTTCGCAGCAGCCACCTAATCCTATTCCTGCACCTCCTGTGGGTTCTTCTGCCAATTGGGGTAACGCATCTAAACCCCATGAACCCAAAATTGTGTTCCCCAAGAAATTCAGTGGGGATCGCACTAGATTTTTCGTCTTTAAAGAGGCATGTAAGTTATACCTTAGTTTTTTCCCTCACTCATTCCAATCTGGTGAGGAGAAAGTAAGGTTCGTAATGACCCTGCTTTTGGGTGACCCTCAAATTTGGGACCTCAGGCTGCCTTCCTCTGACCCTGCTCGTTATTCCCTTGACACTTTCTTTAACAGCATGGCAATTCTCTATGATGACCCGGATCGTGCATCTTCTGCCCATACGTAAGTTTCGCCAAGGGAAAAGGGATGCGGAGGTGTACGGCACCAAATTCTGCCGGTGGGCAGTGTAAACTGGGTGGAACAATTTGGCTCTACGGAGTCAATTCCGTTTGGGGTTATCTGATTCAGTAAAGGATAGTCTGGTTAATTACCCCCTACCTTCTAACCTGGATGGTCTCATGTCCCTCGCCATCCAGGTAGATAGAAGGCAAAGGGAGAGAAGGGGTGAGAGGTGTACAAACTTCTCTGGCGTTACTAATATAAGATCTAATGTGGTGACCAATGTAAGATCTCCTAACCCCCTTGTGCCTCTACCTCAGGAGGAGCCTATGCAATTAGGCATATCCCATCTAACTCCTGAGGAAAAGGCACGCAGGCGTTCCCTGGGTCTGTGCATGTACTGTGGTGAAAAGGGACATTTTCTGAACCAATGTTCTAAGAGGCCGGGAAACTCCGAAGCCTAAACGGAGAAGGGGAGCTCCATTTGGGTGCAGGAGTTTCCTCTCCTCAATCTGCCTCTAATGTTTTGTTACCAGTTAAACTAACCTGGCCTACGGGCTCTGTCAAGGTGTCCGCATTTGTGGACTCAGGGGTGGAGGGTAATTTTTTGGATTCTGCCTTTGCAGCTAAATTCTGTATCCCTTTAGTCCCCCTAAGTGTCCCCATGAGAATTATGGCAGTAGACAAAAGACCCTGAGGATCAGGTGTAATTTCTAAGGAGACTGTAACCCTTTCCATGTGTATTAATAATTTGCATTGTGAGGAGATAGCTTTTAACCTCATACAGGGTACTTCCCAACCCCTTTCGTAACATGCAACCCAAAGGTTCCTTGGTTTCGCTAATTATTATCGTCAGTTTATTAAGAATTTTTCCCTGATTGTGGCCCCCATCACTAATTTAACCAAGAAGGGCGCTGATCCCAGCATGTGGCCCCCTGAGGCTGTTCAAGCATTTTAATTCCTCAAAAAGGAGTTCAGTTCTGCCCCAATCCTTTGTCACCCCAATACTGCGCTTCCTTTTATTGTGGAGGTTGACGCCTCTGAGGTGGGAGCTTGGGCAGTCCTTTCTCAAAGGCACCCGACTACCAACAAGTTACATCCCTGTGCTTTCTTCTCCAGGAAGTTTTCACCGCAGAGGTGAATTATATAGGTAACAGGGAATTATTGGCCGTCAAATGGGCCTTTGAGGAATGGCGGCATCTCCTAGAGGGTACAAAACATCTGGTGATGGTCTATACTGACCACAAGAGGGGAAGTAGGGGACAGAAGAGTAGGGGGGCTGGTCCACAGTTTGTCCAAAACAGCAAATTCGCCGTTTTGGCTGAAGATGCTGGGGAGGAAAACTCCGAACTGGCATGTATGGAGCAGGCTGACTCTCGGAGCACCCCGGGAGGCAGTGGCTCTAATACGGGTGGTGGGGGAAGTGCAAGGAAGGAAAGGCAGGTTCTAGTTATAGGGGATTCAATTATTAGAAAGGTGGATAGGGTAATCTGTTGCAAGGCCCCTACATGCCGAACAGTCTGCTGCTTGCCTGGTGCTAGGGTTCGGCATGTGGTGGAACGAGTGGACAGATTATTGGGAGGGGCTGGGGAAGACCCAGCGGTCTTGGTACACATAGGTACCAATGACAAAGTTAGAGGAGGTGGTGAAGTCCTCAAAAATGATTTTAAAAAACTAGGTTCAAAGCTGAGGGCGAGGACTTCCAAGGTAATTTTCTCAGAGATATTACCTGAGCCACGAGCAACGCTAAGGAGACAGCGGGAACGTAGGGAGATGGTAGGGAGGAGGGTTTTGGGTTTTTGGAGAACTGGGCTGATTTTTCAGTCGGCTACAGGCTCTTTGCTAGGGATGGGCTGCACCTCAATGATGATGGGGCAGCTGTTTTGGGAGAGAAGATGTCTAGAGGGTTGGAGGAGATTTTAAACTAGGTGTGGGGGGGAGGGTTCAGTAAAAGATTCAGTGGTAGACAGGTTAGATGAGATAGTGGGCAAAGAAATGGAAAATGGGGGAGGAGATTTGGCTAGGGATACTGTTAAGGAGAGGGCGGTGCACATGTCATATGTTCAATATGGTGCCAGTATTAAATGTATGTTTACAAATGCAAGAAGTCTGGCTGGTAAAATGGGAGAGCTGGAGCTGCTGGTGATGGAAGGAAAATATGATGTGATTGGTGTGGCCGAAACATGGCTGAATGAGTCGTATGACTGGGCAGTAAATATCAGTGGCTATACTTTGTTTCGGAGGGACAGAGGCAATAGAAAAGGAGGAGGGGTATGTCTGTATGTTAGGCAGGATTTAAAAGCTCATATAAAGGAGGAGGTTATGTTAGAAAATGAGGGGGCAGAAGTCGTATGGGTGGAGTTCTTCACCAATTGTAAAGAATCCAGCAAATTAATTGTAGGCGTATGCTATAGACCCCCCAATGTAAGTGCGGAGGAAGAGACAAAGCTCCTAATGCAAATAGAAAAGGCTACTAGTTTAGGTAAAGTATTGATAATGGGGGATTTTAATTACCCAGATATTGACTGGAGCAACGGTACTGCTAGATCAGTTAATGGGAACAAGTTTATAAACTTATTGCACGACAATTTTTTAGTACAGGTTGTTGAGGAGCCTACCAGAAAAAATGCTATTCTTGATTTAGTGATCTCAAATGACCCAGAACTTATAGCAAATGTGCAAGTCATTGAACCCCTGGGTAATAGTGACCATAAGGTTATATCTTTTAATGTCTGGTGCAAAAAACAAAAATATACTGGGGCAACAAAAACCATGAATTTTGCAAAAGCTAATTTTAGTGCCTTGAGGTCTGCCCTACAGAGCATTGATTGGGGCATTAGGTTTTCAGCTAAAAACACAGAACAGAAATGGTTGTACTTTAAAATGATATTAAATCATTACTGTTCTCAATTTATTCCCTTAAGGACTAAACGTAGAAGCTCTAAGAATCATCCTGTGTGGCTTAATACAGAAGTATAAAAGTTAATGGGACACTGGACCAATCCATTCCCGTTTACAAAAGCCAAAACTCACATAAAATTTCTGGGAATCCATCTGACGCAACACCACAAAGACATATATAAATCGAACATCAGACGTGTCATAGACCAAATTGAGCAAGACACTCAGAAATGGATGAACATGAACCTAACGTTCTCAGGAAGAATCCATTTGATAAAAATGACGTTATTCCCAAAACTACTTTATAAAATGCAGATGCTTCCTTACCGCATCTCTACCACTGATAACAAAAGACTTCAACACATTTTTAGGACCTTTATATGGCATAAGAAACGTCCGCGAATAAAATTAGCCACGCTTCAACACCAAAAGCAAGACGGTGGACTCAATCTCCCAAACGTAATGGTATATAATGATGCTGCCCTTCTTAGATATGTAGGTGATTGGCTCCATCATAGGAATATTTACACTACAATATCTTTAGATGCCTCCCTGTCGGAAGGGATGTCGCTTAACTCACTACTACATACGCCATTACAGGAAATCCCCAAGAACATGCAGGAAAATCCCCTATTTATCCACGCCTATAAAACCTGGCACTCCATTCGGAAAAAAGCAGCCTTATCTCCTTATCATTCGATCAACCTTACCTGGTTCAATAACAAAGCCTTTTCTCCGGGCTTGCATAGCCTGATTTTCAAAGATTGGCATTCCAAAGGCTTACAAAACATTAAAGACGTGGTCACCCCTACTACCATAATCCAACCCATTTCGGCCTTGCTCCTAAAATACCCATTTTTGCGGCTCCATCAGTTTTCCCTGATCCAACTCTTACATTTCGCTACACAACAACTGGCCAAACTCACGGACAGAGATAAAAACAATCCAATTGATTCCCTTTGGCCGAAACGTGAAACTATTAAATCTACCGCACACATCTACAAACAGATTAGGACTAATATCGATCCTGATACCACCACTATGGCCTTTACAAAATGGAAATCAATCATCCCACAAGCCGAGAATGTGGATATTCTCCGATACCACACGCGCCTGATGCAAATTTTGCCTGCTAGTACTTACCAGGAAATGTCCCTGCAATTATTGCACCACACTTACCTGACACCTTTGAAAAGATTTCATATAGGTACAACACACTCGGACAGCTGTCTGAAATGCGAAACTCCCAGAGCTGATATGATACATTGTCTATGGTCCTGCCCACTCATACAACAGTTTTGGAAGGAGGTCGCCAGTTATTGGGAAACCCTTTCTGGGAAATCTATACCCATTAACGCCACTTGGGCTATATTTAGCAAACTTCACTCTACCCCACATATCTCCAAGCCGGAGAGGGCCCTGGCGGAACGACTTGCGACGGCAGCTAGAAAGACTATTTTACATACCTGGCTGTCCCGACTTCCTCCGCCAATCTCTTTGGTGCGACAGAAACTGCAATACCTCTTCCACTTAGACTGGATAGAGACCCTAACAAACAAAGAAAAAAACACTGAAAAATTTTTTGACACCTGGATGTCTTACATAAACACCTTCACACCACTTACAAGATCACTCACTCTTCAAATTTTTCAAAACACCACATGGTACGAAAGGGAGCTGCTGTTGGGGACCGATCCTGTCTGTGAGGCTGATCACCTGTTGCGATCCGTGGTTAACCCGCAACAATCACCTACGACGGGAACCCCCAGGAGTCATCATCTTAACCAGCTGTTTACTTCCACTATATCACGATCATAATCCTCCCACGTGCTAATCCATTGTCTACAAACGGTACTATCGTGAGTACTTTTCAATTTCTACAGTTAGGGGTATGTTTACCTGATTTCTTTTTCTGCGATCACTTGACATGGTTTGTTTGCCTTATTTTAATTTCCTTTTCTTTCTTTTGTTTACTGTAAAAATTCTTCGCACATATTGAAAACCAATAAAAACATTTGTGAAAAAAAAAAAAAAAAAAAAAAAGAAAAAAAAAAAAAAAAAGTTAATGGGACAGAAGAGAAGGCATTTAAAAACTACAAATCTGTAGGGACAGAAGCTGCATTTAATGAATATAAACACTGTAATAAATGTTGTAAATCAGCAATCCGGAAGGCTAAGAAAAGAAATGAAGAGTTAATTGCGGTGGAGGTGAAAACTAACCCTAAAAAGTTTTTTTAAATATATTAATAGTAAAAAGATGCAGGTTGAGAGTGTTGCTCCATTAAATAATGGTACCAGAATGGTTGTAACAGATACAGATAAGGCAAATGTGTTAAAGCAGTTCTTTTCTTCAGTGTATACAATAGAGGAGTCTGGGTTCACAGGCTCACTTAATAACTGCACGAATGGTTCAGCTCAATCTAGTCAGTGGCTGACTCAGGATATGATTCAAAAAGCTTTAATACAAATTAATGTAAACAAGGCTCCAGGGCCTGATGGCATACACCCCCGGGTTCTAAGAGAACTTAGTTCAGTTTTAGACCAGCCCTTATTTCTGATTTTCTCAGATTCACTGTCATCTGGTATGGTGCCTATGGATTGGAGAAAAGCTGATGTTATTCCAATATTTAAAAAGGGATTACGATCTCAGCCTGGCAATTATAGGCCAGTAAGCTTGACATCTGTGGTGGGCAAATTATTTGAAGGCTTGTTAAGGGATCACATTCAAAATTTTGTACTAATGAATGGCATTATGAGCAACAATCAGCATGGCTTTATGAAGGATAGGTCATGTCAGACGAACTTGATTGCATTTTATGATGTGGTAAGTAAGATTCTGGATAGTGGGGGGGCAATAGATGTGATCTATTTGGATTTCGCCAAAGCGTTTGATACTGTGCCCCACAAATGAAGGGCTTAATTAAGTCGTTTGCACATGGATAGGAAACTGGCTACAGGATCGGGTACAGAGGGTGGTTGTTAATGGGACATTCTCTACTTGGAGTAAGGTTCTTAGTGGGGTCCCCCAGGGCTCAGTATTGGGTCCACTTTTATTTAACTTGTTCATTAATGACTTAGGGGAGGGTGTTGTAAGTAATGTATCAGTGTTTGCAGATGACACAAAATTATCCAGCCCAATTAATTCCATCCAGGATGTGGCATCCTTGCAACATGATCTTGACAAACTGGCAAGCTGGGCAGCTAAGTGGCAAATGAGATTCAATGTTGATAAATGTAAAGTCATGCACCTGGGATGTAAAAATATCCAAGCCACTTATACCCTTAATGGGACTGCACTAGGCAAATCCATTATGGAAAAGGACCTTGGAGTCCTTGTAGATGATAAACTTGGCTGTAGCAAGCAATGCCAGTCAGCAGCATCAATGGCAAATAAGGTCTTGAGCTGTATTAAAAGGGGCATAGAGTCAAGGGAGGAGGGGGTCATTCTTCCACTGTATAGAGCACTTGTAAGGCCCCATCTAGAATATGCCGTACAGTTTTGGTCTCCATCACTCAAACAGGACATTATTGTATTAGAGAGGGTACAGAGAAGGGCAACTAAGCTGGTAAAAGGCATTGAAAATCTTAGCTATGAGGAAAGACTGGCCAAATTGGGGATGTTCACGTTGGAGAAGAGGCGCTTAAGGGGTGATATGATGACTATGTATAAATATATAAGGGGATCATATAATAATCTCTCTAATGCTTTATTTACCAGTAGGTCTTTCCAGCTGACACGAGGTCACCCTTTCCGATTAGAAGAAAAGAGGTTCCGCCTAAATATTCGGAAGGGGTTTTTTACAGTGAGAGCTGTGAAGATGTGGAATTCTCTCCCTGAATCAGTTGTACAGGCTGATACATTAGATAGCTTTAAGAAGGGGTTGGATGGCTTTTTAGCAAGTAAGGGAATACAGGGTTATGGGAAATAGCTCATAGTCCAAGTTGATCCAGGGACTAGTCCGTTGCCATTTTGGAGTCAGGAAGGAATTTTTCCCCCTCTAAGGCAAATTGGAGAGGCTTCAGATGGGTTTTTTGCCTTCCTCTGGATCAACTGGCAGATAGGTAGTTAATTAAAAAAAAAAAAGGTTGAACTTGATGGACATGTGTCTTTTTTCAACCTTACTTACTATGTTACTATGTTACTATGTTACAAGAATGTACTATAGAATCCACTAAAACGCCTTAATCCAAGGCAGGCTAGGTGGGCTCTATTTTTCACAAGGTTTAATTTTTCTTTGACTTTCAGGCCTGGGACTAAAGTCCAAGACAGATGCACTCTCTAGGAGTTTCAAACCCATTTCTTCTGACTCTAGTGAGTGTACTCCCATTATTCCCAGAGAAATGATCATAGCCACCCTTGAATCTGACCTTTCTTCTCTATTTCTCCCTCTTCAAACATCTGCTCCTACGGATACCCCTTCGGGGAGATGGTTTGTACCACAGGAATTAAGGGAGCAAAGTATTGAGGGAGGTTCATGATTCTAAGATGGCAGGGCATCCAGGCATTTCAAAGACGGTGTCTCTGTTATCCCGTCATGTCTGGTGACCATCATTCAAACAGGATGCTAAGGCTTTCGTTAATTCATGCCCAGTCTGCCAAAGATCAAAGTCTTCTCGAAATTCTTCCCAGGGTCTGTTAATCCCCTTACCCATTCCAGAAAAACCTTGGTCCCATCTGTCAATGGACTTCATTGTTGATTCACCCCCTTCTCAGGGGAAAACGGTGATCTGGGTGGTGGTGGATAGATTTAACAAGATGAGCCATTTTGTTCCCCTTCCACACCTCCCTTCTGCTAAGACTTTGGCTGACCTATTTGTTACCCACATTTTTAAGTTTCATGGTTTTCCTGAAAATATTGTTTCTGACATGGGGTTCAATTTGTCAAGTTTTTTTTTTTTTGTTCTTTGGTTGGGATTGAGTTATCCTTTTCCTCTGCTTATCACCCCCAAACCAACGGTCAAACTGAGTGGGTAAACCAGTACTTGGAACAGTACCTCAGGTGTTATGTGTCTGACAACCAGTCCACGTGGGCGGAACTGTTACCCTGGGCAGAATTTGCATACAATAATGCTACCCATTCTTCCTCTGGGTCCCCTTTCTTTATTGTAAATGGGTTGCATCCCAAATCTTTTCTGGGTCTGGTTCCCCTGTACCTTCTGCAAATTCTTCTGTCGAACAATTCTCTAAGGTTTGGTCTCAAGTGCATGAATCTCTGTGTGCAGCTACTTCTGCTAAAAAAAAAGCTGCTGACAGATCACGTAGAGAGGCACCCCAGTATAAAGTGGGGGATCAGGTCTGGTTGTCTACCAAAAATATCAAGTTAAAGGTGCCCTCTCTCAAACTGGGACCCAGGTTTATCGGTCCATATCCCATTTCTGAAATCATTAACCCATCTTCAGTTCGCCTTCAATTACCTGTTAATTTTAAGATTTCCAATTCATTTCATGTATCCCTCCTGAAACCTGCCTCTGTTATTCGTTCTTTGTCTGTTCCTCCCCCAGTGTTGGTCGAAGGTCAGCCTGAGTTTAAGATCCAAGAGTTCTTCGATTCCCGCCTCGTACGAGGTAAGCTACAATACCTTATTAAGTGGAAGGGCTTATGGCCCTGAGGAGAACTCATGGGTCTCAGAAGAGGATATCAAGGCTGACAAACTCAGGAAGAAATTCCATCTAAAATTTCCTGGTAAGCCTGGGGGTCCAGTGGCCCCCCCCCTGGAGAGGGGGGTAATGTAATAAAAATACCTGTGTGGCGGGGTCGCCCGCCACATGGTCCAGTTCCGGCGCCATCTTGTTCCTCTAAGGGCGCGCGCGCCTCCGTGTTTCTTAAAGGGGCAGGTGCGCTGGTGTGATGACTCCAGCACGCAATGGCACCAAATTCAAAAGTATAAATTATGTGAAAGGGCTTCCAGAGTTTGCCCGTGATAGAACTTTGTTCTTGTGGTTTCCTGAGCTAATATCCATAATGTTAATGTTAAGTTAATATACATAATGGTTCATCCATATTAGACTGTGATGCCGATATATACCTAGGGAATTAGACATGCATTTCTGAAGGAGAGAATTCCTAGGGGTTGCTAGTGCTTTCTTAAACATTTCAGTCAACAGATGTCAAGGATGTATTAGGTAGGGGGAGCTGTGGAGACTGAAGGGAAAGGGCGAGTCCTTGAGGCAGGAGCTGTATGTGCCTAGGGAACACTTGAAGGGAAGCAGGAACAGGTTTATGAGGGAGAAGAGTCAGTCTGGATCAGGTGCAGAACAGGACGGAGAGGGCGAAGATCAGGACTGGACTGGACTAGGCAGGAAGAAGAGGGCGACGACTCAACAGGAACAGACTGGACGGGGCAGGAGTGGAACAGGAACAGACTGGATGGGACAGGACGGTGCGGGCGTAGATCAGATCAAACTGGGGATAGAGTGCAGAGGGAGACTGGAGCGGATAGCAAGACAGGAGCAGAAGGAGATTAGAGTGGATAGCAAGAGAGGACTGGAGCCGAGGATAGCAATAGAGGACTGGAGCCGAGGATAGCAAGAGAGGACTGGAGCCGAGGATAGCAAGAGAGGGGTACAAGGCAGGGTCGGAAAGCAAGAATCAGGAAGAGGCAAGACAAGGTCAGTACAAGGTGAAGTCAGGGCAAGGTACAAGGTGGAATAGGAAGCAGAAATCAGGAACAAGCAAGGCAGGGTTAGATCAAGGGCAAGGCTGGGAAGGTACAAGATAAGGTAAAGCAGGACAAGACAAGGACAGGCAGACAAGGTAAGGCAAGGCGGAATAATAAGGGAAAAGAGCTAGAACTACCTAGTTACGGGCGCTGCCGCAGTACTAGGAAACCCATGCAATGCTCTGGCAAGGAGTGGTCTAAGTGCTGCCCTTAAATAGGGAAGAGTCAGCCCTGATTGGCTGATTAAACTAGGCAGCAGCTGGGTTGGGGCTGTAGATGCCAAATAGGCTGCAGCTGAGCTGGGGCTGGAGAGGCCAATCAGGCGGAAGCTGGGCTGGGACTGCAGAGGCCAGGTTACACATAGCGAGCAACCCTACAGGCTGCTCACCTGGCCAAATGGTTAAGGTTTTGAGCCAGAAACCCAAAGGTCCCTGGCTCGAATCCCAGCAATACCTGACAACAGACTCATGTTATATCCTCTAAAAAGTAGTCTTGTCTCTTAGATGGCATGCTTCTGTAACAAAATCTGAAAATCATAGCATAATCGCCTAAGGCGTAAAAATTGTCTCATTGGTATGCTTCTTAAAAGGTGTTTAGGATTTAAGGAGGTGGCTCGCAATAAGATGTTGGCTGCACATTCTTACGATACAGTGATGTAGTCACATTGTTTCCATCATTTGACAGACAAATATCTAAAAAGTTAATATTGGTGTTGTGATATTCATGAGTGAAGCGTAGATTTAAATCATTAGCCCTGTTTTTGTAACTAGAATTGATTGTCAAAAAGATAAAAATTATGTGGCAATAAGAAATTTATTGCTTCAAGTATGAAATTTTTTAGGAAAGTTTCCTAAGTGCTATAATGGTTTGGGATTTTGTATGTTCTCTGTTTTGGTGAGTCAGGTGGTAGGCCTCCTACTGGTTAGTTAGGAAAACTGACCTGTATTAGTTAGAAGCCCATTAAGTGGCAAATATTTTATTTTGTTTTGTTTATTTTGCTGCAAGAGACAATAAACTGCCAAAAAGAGACTACACTCTCATATGTTGTGCTTGTGTCGTGGGCTGTGTTACCCCAGGAAAACTGATCCCAGCTACCTAAACCCTTACATATGGTGGAGGGTGCGCTGGCACAAAATAAAGCTGCAAAAGGCAGTATAATATTGCAGAGTCTGTGAAATAAAGGGCGGTGATCCCTTAAGAACTGTGCAGCATGGAGGAGGTTATGAAACAGTTAATGCTGTCTAATGCTGCACTTCAGCAGCAAGCGGAAGCCCGTCATTAGGAGCTGGTCTACATTTGCAGCAACAGACAATGACCATGTTTCAAAAGCTGCAGAAGAAGACCGGCAGGTACTGACAGGATTGGTCCAAAAGTTTGCACAGAGACCCCTGGAGCCACCTGAAGTAGCACATAGTAACGGGACCAAAATCAACGTGAGTCGCTTCCTCCAAAAGATGACATCAGAGGATGAGCTGGAGGCTTATCTCACTACATTTGAGTGGACCTCCGAAAGAGAGGGTTGGTCTAAAGAGCAGTGGGCAGGTCTGTTTGCACCACTGTTAACTGGTGAATTGCAAAAAGCATATTTTGACCTTGACCCTGTTACTGCTAAGGATTATGAGAAACTGAAAAAAGAGATTCTGGCCCGCCTTGGCGTTACCCTGGCACTTCGTGCCCAACGAGTCTAAAGCTGGGCTAATCACCTGTACAAGCCTCCATGCTCACAGATGTTTCCACCTGGTGAGAAAATGGCTACAGCCGGAGTCCCTGACTGGACCTGATTATCAAAAAAAAATCAAATGAGGTGATTGAACAATTAGTGGTACCTAAACCATACAGAAAAATGGTGTTGGATCTTGCCCATGGACATGTAAGGGGGGGGTGACATTTGGGTGTGGAAAAAACTACCAAAAGTGTGTTCCACAGATTGTTTTTGGCCTGGAGTATATCAGCTGGTAAAGGATTACTGTGAGTCCTGTCTTGTTTGCCAGATTTCCACTCCAAGGCCACATTTTTGTGGTCCCTTAATCCCATTACCAATTATTGAAATACCCTTTAAGCGGATAGCCATGGATCTGGTAGGCCCTTTGTTAAAATCTACCCGGGTCACCAATATATTTTTTTTTTTGATCATGAACTATGCCACTCACTATCCAGAAGCTATTTCTTTGTGCAACACTTCTGCTAAAACCATTGCCAAAGAATTGCTTCATGTGTTCAGTAGGATTGGGATCCCTAAAGAAATCCTCACAGATCAGGGTACCCCTTTTATGTCCAGAGTAACTAAGGAACTCTGTAAATTGTTTAAAATTTCACAATTTCAAACCTATGTCTACCACCTTCAGACAGATGGTCTTGTGGAATGGTTTAACAAGACCCTAAAAGTATGTTGAAAAAGGTAGTGGACAAAGATGGGAAAGACATTTGCTATTAGGGAAGTTCCTCATTCCTCAACAGGTTATTCCCCATTTGAATTACTCTACAGGAGACATCCTAGGGGGCTCTTAGACATACCCAATGAAACCTGGGAAGGGCAAATGACACCCAGAGGAGTGTAATTGAACACATATCACAAATGCAAGACAGACTGCCCAACAAAGGATATACAACCGTAATGCTAAAATACGTGTCTTTTCACCTGGAGACAGAGTTTTGGTCCCCACGGTGGAAAGAAAGTTCTTTGCAAAATGGCAGGGACCCTTTGTAGTAATTGAGAGATTTGAGGATGTAAATTACAAGGTACACCGACCTGGCAAGAGGAAGCCAGAACACATTTATCATGTTAATTTACTTAAACCCTGAAAAGACAGGATATCATTGATTGCAGTACCAGCCTATGCTGTTTCTAAAGTAAATTGCAAGATCCCTCTGGTCCCTGAGGTTACTATTGCAGAAACTTTGTCCACCTCCACCAAAAACAGGAGGTAAAAGAATTCTTAATGAGGAATAGGGATACTTTGTGACCTCCCAGGAAAGACTCCCATTGATGACCATTATATTGTGACTGAGCCAGGGGTTCAAACCCTATAGGATTCCCGAAGCTAGACGGAAAGCTGTGGCTGATGAAGTGGCCAAAATGCTTGAGTTAGGGGTAATTGAAGAGTCCAGTAGTGACTGGTCTAGCCCGATTGTTCTTGTTCCCAAGCCAGATGGTAGCTGGCGGTTCTGTAATGATTTTCGCAAGCTTCATTTGGTATCCAAGTTTGACACTCAATGCCTAGGTTAGACGAGCTTAAAGACAGGCTGGGTACTGCTTGTTATCTGACAACATTGGATTTAACAAAAGGGTATTGGCAGATACCATTATCAGAACAGGCCAAGGAAAAACTGCTTTTTCACTCCAGGCGGTTCATTCCAGTACAAAGTAATGCTCCTTGGCCTACAAAATGCCCCTGCCATGTTTTAAAGGGCTATGGATATAAAATTAAGACCTCACCAATAGTATTAGATGATGTATTTAGATGATGTGGTGATACACAGTACAGATTGGGAGTCTCATTTGAGTTCAGGCTGTGTTGGATGCCCTCTGTAAAGCAGGCCTTACTGCCAACCCCAAGGAATGTGCCAATGGTTTGGAGGAGGCCAAGTATTTAGGTTACACCATTGACAGAGGTGTTGTAAATAAAACAGCAGCCATTCAACAGTGGCCACACTCTCTTAATAAGAAGCAGGTTCAAGCTTTTCTGGGTATCACTGGCTACTACAGGAGGTTTATTCCTCATTTTGCTACCTTGGCTGCTCCCTTAACAGATTAACGAAGGGAAAAAACTCTGTCATGATCAAGTGGTTCCCTGAGGCAGAAAAATCTTTTCAGGCCCTCAAAGATGCATTATGTGCACAAACAGTCTTGTATTCCTCAGATTTTTCAAGGACTTTGTGATCCATACAGACACATCAGATGTGGGGTTAGGGGCAGTATTATCTGAGCTTTATAACCGGGAAGAGCATCCAGTGGTGTACTTAAGCAGAAAGCTCAATGACTGTGAGAGGAAGTATTCCACGATTGAAAAGGAGTGTTTAGCCATAAAGTGGGCCCTAGATGCCTTAAGGTATTACCTCTTAGGCGGAAAATTTGACCTTATTACTGACCATGCACTAAAATAGATGGCTCAAAAGAAGGAGACCAATAGACAAGTAAATTGTTGGTTCCTCATGCTGCAGGACTACTGTTTCACAGTGAAACATAGGCCCGGGTCAGAAATGGGCAATGTTGATGCCCTGTCCCGGGTTCATTTATGTTTGGCCTCAGTTGTTCCAACCATTGGGTTGAAACAAGGAGGGGTATATGGTGAGGTCACTACTAGGATACCTGGGGAAGTGCAGGACGGAGCTTATTTATGCCCCAGGTCCCTAACAGAGTGGCTCCGGGACTGCTAGTCCAGCCCAAGTGTTTTGAGTTGTCCTGAGGTATCTCAGGTGGTTAATTAAAAAGGCAGCTCAAGCCAGAGTGCAGAGCTCATGGCTGGGAAAAGACAGGAAAGCTGCCTGTGTGAGAGGGATTGAAATTGAAGGGAATGTTCTCTGTTTTGGGGAGACAGGTGGTAGGCCTCCTCCTGGTTAGTTTGGAAATCTGACCTGTATTAGTTAGAAACCCATTAAGTGGCAATAATTTTATTTTGAATTGTTTGTTTTGTTTATTTGGCTGCAAGAGACAATAAACTGCCAAAAAGAGACTACACTCTCATGAGTTGTGCTTGTGCCGTGGGCTGTTACCCCAGGAAAACTGATACCAGCTATCTAAACTCTTACAGTATATTAATTTATAATCCACAATACACTATGATTAAACACGTAATTGAAAAAAACATTCCCATCTTAAGGACAGATGACAAATAAAATGAGATTCTGAGCTCAGGGTGTAAATTTGTTACAAGAAAAGGCCTCACGCTAAGTAATATATTGTTACCTAGTATGTTGAATACCAAAAAAGAGCGAAATACCACATGGCTAATGACAAAGGGGAAAAAAGGTGTGTGATTTGTCCATATATAAAAAAAATTAACATTTTCAAGGCTCAATCTGAGGACAGAATTCACAAAATCAAACAATATATAAATTGCAATACTAAAAATGTGATATACTTAATCACATTTTTGAAATGCCAGAGCCAATATGTGGGGAAAACATTGCGAAACCTAAAGGAGAGAATTCGAGAACATCCTTCTGATATTAACATACGGAATGATACTAATGTTTCCAAGCACTTCCATTCATGTAACTCCGGCGATCTTGGTTGCTTCAGTATCTAGGGCATAGAGAGAGAGTGTATATCTCAACAACCGATCTGTCAAAAATTCTTTCTAAGAGAGGTGTTCTGGATTTTTAATCTTAACACTCGGTATGAATTCTGAATTCGATGTAACTTGTTACTACTCCTGATGTGGTGTTTACACCCTCTCTTTTATACCCCTTTCTTCATTTACGGCATGACTGAATAATATATATATGAAACCCCTCCGATTGATCATGTACAAATGTATTTTTACTCATTTTTGTGCATTCTCTGCTGCTATTACTCATGTTCATATACTGTTTTTTAAGATACCTATTGTATAATTCTTTTCAACATTTCGTATACATTTTTTGTAATATTTTTGTAAATTTCTGCAATTTTTTTCATATGGTTTTCTTTTAGATATATAAGAGCTGCTGTTTCTTTAAGGATAGTTTTTTTTTTCATTTCATTTTCCTATCTGTTTTTTGATTAGCTGTCTTCTGTATAAATGCTCATATCCTGTGGCTGACATCAGAGCCCATGACTAAGTGCCCTGAGTGGGTGCGAAACGCATAGGGCAGATGGAGATGCAAATTATACATTTTTAACTTTGTACAAATAAAATATATATATTTTAACTATTTTTCTCTGGCCCTGCTTCTTCTTCATACCTTTGCTTTACCACTCCCTAAAGCTGGGGGTCTGGGGCTGGTGCACCCTGACCACATTTACTCTTTGGTGAGTCATTTAAATATTTATTCTGGGGCACCTTGTTTCTCCTAATATATGTAATGAAATTCTTGGAGGCCACAAGAATTTGCCCTGAAATGGGGACCGCATGATGTGCCTGTTGTGAAATGCTGGGGTCCACACATTGTGGCTGTAATGAAATGCTGGGGGTGCACACTAGACCTGCTGTGATATGCTGGGGGGCACTCAATCTGTCTGTTGTGAAGTGCTGGGGACCACACACTGTGTGTCATGAAATGCTGGGGGGGGGGCACTGACTGGGTCTGTTGTAAAATGCAGGTACTCACTGTGTCTGTCATGAAATGTTGGGAGGCACACACTGTGTACACTATGAAATAATGCATGCCAATCACTTTGTCTGTCATAAAATTCTGAGGTGGCAAACAGTGTGTCCATCATGAAATGCTTAGGGCCACTTCTGTGTCTGTCATAAAATGCTGGGGGTGTCAATCGTTGTGTCTTTCACATACTGGTGAGCCACATACTGTGTCTGTCATGACATGCTGAGGGGCTAATCACTGTACCATAAAATCACAATGTGATGAAATACAGGAGGGCACTAACTGGGCATTTTGTGAAATGCTGGGGGACCACTTGTTGTTTCTGTCTGAAATGCTAGGGGGCGTTAATCACTGTGCCTTTCACAAAATGGTGAGGAGTCACACACTGCGTCTGTCATGAATCAGTAGGAGGACACATCTGTCATGAGATGCTTGGGGTCACACACTTTGTCTTTTTAAATACTGCTGCAAAATAATGACTGATGATTGGCCATTTCTATATTGGGCAGGTGTAAAAATCCCATCAGGTCAGGACTGCAGGTTGAAGCAGTATTCTTGTGACAGGTATGAATGGACCCTACATAATAAGGATATCTGCTTGTTGGGGCTGAGAATAGGTATTCAGCATGTATTTTATAAATCTCGTGTATGTGTATAGGAGTTATATGATAGATATGCCATATTTCATCCTGCACTCATTTCAATGTTTTATAGTTGCTTTTTGTTGCAGGATTTTGCAGAGCAGGCTGAGAGTGGGAGAGCCAGTGCTTCATGTGCCCTCAGCCGAAGGTTCCCAAGTTTTATTTGATTTCTTACCTTAGGAATGTGCATGGCAGACAATTTTATATTTAACTATATTGTTTCTTTAGTGGGAAAAAACTGTTAATGCTAAATAAAATATGATTATAAACAATGTATGTTATTGTTTATGCCACAGCAAAGTAAAACAACTAAAATATCATCCAGATGATAAAACTAAATCATGATTTTGTACTGAATTACACATTAAAAATCTGTGGGTAGATATAAAATTGTATGTTTGCAAATGAAAGTTACTTTGCAGGGCCCGTGATGTTTACCTTTGCACCAACATTTATGCATGACGGGCAGACAGTTCAGGGACGCTGCAGACACTGTAGACAGAGAGGCAGACAATTAGTGAGTTGATGGGAGGAGAAAGAATAGTAATTGGCTACTGCAGAAACAGACAAGATGAAGCAACCAGAAAAAGAGAGCAAGGCATAGCATTAAAAACCATGCAGTGTGAGGGAGGGGGTGAGAAAAACTGCAGCAACCAACAGTATAATGCAGGTGATTAACCGTATAGCTTCTGTGAGTCCATAGTCTCACAATGAAGAAACATTCTGCAAGGGTGGCTCCTCTCAGCGCTTGTACCAGCCCGGTTCTTACTCTCACCAGAGCGGAAGGTAATTCTTGTCTGCAGCAACTTCAAAAATGGGAAGGAGGGGACAAGATTACCCTGTGGGGCATCTGCAATCAGATCAACATCTAATTCTTGGATACTTGCGGGCACTGAACTTGGTATGTTTGGAACACTTGAACAAACAAACTAAAAAATATATATTTGCATATTATTACTAAATAGACTATGGGACACAGAATCCATGCAGTTTACTGTTAATGTGCATTATACCAGTTTACAGTTATTCCAGTTCTATTTTCTGCTCATTTAATTACGTCTCACTGAACATAATAACAAATGCCACTTTCAGGTTTGAGTTAATGCACTACCGGTTTCTCTGGAAATCTGTGTTTTTTAGAGGTTAATTATCTTGTGGCATGGTTACTTCATTAACTTCATTCTTCTAAAAAAAATTCAGTTTCAGTTATCCAAACTTGTCTGTATATGCATTTATATGTTACTGCGGCAGGGATGTCATGCTCCACTAGAAGGTCAATTTCAATTACTGGGAAATCTGAGATATACATATGAGTTGCTGTAAGAAATGGGTTCACATATTTTTGTAAACATGTACTTATTTTTTAAAATGAAGACCCATTATTGTGGGCATTAAAATTATTGGAGCTGGTACATTCTTCCCTTATTTGTGATGGATTCTCTGCGTACATTAGTTTCCAACCTCAATCCAAAAACATACAGAAACAGGATCTCTACATGCCCCATACATATTGGGCATCAAACCATTGAAAGACCCACAGCATTTACAGTATATTTAGCATGTACCTAAGGACATGTGGGTGTTAAGAACCAGCTTTGAGACAATCTCCATAAATGTCATAAAAATTATAACTTAAGCAAAGCTTTTTAGTTTGGTTCTGGAGAGTAAAGACTTGCCTTAGCTATTTTGAATTTGTCTGGAGCTGTACTTTTAAAAACAATATATGGTTTTCTTTGGTCAAGAAGGGTGTTCTCTCAGTAGCTGATATGTCAACAATATTTTCATTGGGCCTCTGCATGACACATAATTGGGCAATCATATACATATTGGGAGTAGGGTTAAAATACTCTAAGGCCCATTTGCTATAAATTAAGAAAATTGCTGGGGCTTTATAAATAAATGGCAATGGTGATGATCAAGCTATTCACTGTTAGGAGACCTCAATCATTCCTATTTAGGGTGTTCCTAAGGACATTTGGAGATACTGTAAGATGCTAAATAAAAGCTTTGAGGTGATTTTTCAGAAATATCATAAAAATGCAAACTTAAGAAAAGTTTAGCAGCATAGTAGTTTGGAGTACATATTTTTTATAGGGTGAGGAAAGACAGGTGAGAATGAAGGTGGGGGGCTGTTTATAATCTGTTCTGCTATAAATATGCTGCTACCTTCGGCTGTGATTGCAGTGTAAATTGTTATAGTTGATTAGGTTCTTTCTAGGAGGATGTTTGCTTTTGTTTCCAGTCTTGCCATATTTGGTAGGTGAGCTACATTTTGGTTATGGAGGGTGCATTTCTTATTGCTAGTTTTTTGTATGTTCGATTAATCTGTTAAATTAATCAGTTTCTCTACTGTTGTTATGTCTGTGGATTTCCGGCGTCTGGATATTAGTAGTCTAGCTGAGGTGAGTATGTGGAATAAAAATGTCAATAGATAAGGAGGGTCGTTTTGTAATCCATGTTTAAAAAGTGCTAATGCGAGAGGTGAATTGAGTTGTTGAAACAATTCTGATACTTTTCCAAAAGAGGGGGGTGGGGGTTTCTGGACATACCTTCAGTTTTGTTTCATCTCCATCAATTTGCGTAGACAGATGGAAACATGCGATGGGGTATATTAGGTGTTTTATATCATTTGTATTGTATAGTATTTTGTTCTGATTTTCAATGTGATTGGTACATTTGGAGTATTTGAGAGGGGAGTTTGCTGCTTGTATCCAGTGGCGGAACTACCGGGGGAGCAGGGGGTGCGCTGAAAATGCGGCCAAATGCGGCCAAATGCGGCCGTACGGAGGGGGACGGGGCCCAGCTGTGCGTCATGCACAAGGGCCTGCCCCCCTCTAGGATCGCTACTGCTTGTATCCACTGAAATAGTTTAGTGATATGTGTAGGTCTTGTTTCCATTTAATAATGTGGCTTAGTTTTTCGGTGGCCGGGTGTTCTGATAAAATCATAGTTATTTGAAGTCAATTTGTTGGTGTGAGTATTCTTTTAGGTGTGGAGAAAGGAGATGCTTTATTTGAATAAATTTGTATAGGTCATGTTTGGGCAAGTTAAATTGGGTCTGGAGGAACTTAAGGGTGTTGAATAGGTGTTCAATTTTGCTAAAGCTGTTTAAAGGGGTTGTTCACCTTTGAGTTAACTTTTAGTATGATGTGGAGAGTGATATTCTGAGATAATTTGCATTTGATTTTCACTTTTTATTATTTGTGGTTTTCTAGTTATTTAGCTTTTTATTCGGCAGCTCTCCAGTTTTCAGTTTCAGCAATCTGGTTGCTAGGGTTCAAATTAACCATGCATTGATATGAATAAGAGATTGGAATTTAAATAGGAGAGGGTCTGAATAGAAAGATGAGTAATAAAAAGTAGCAATAACAATAAATGTGTAGCTTCACAGAGCATTTGTTTTTAGATGGGGTCAATGACCCCTAGACAATGACCCCAGTGTCGGACTGGTCCTAGATTGGCCCCCGAACGGCAATTAAAGTTGATCTGCGCTGTTGCGCATGTGCGCGTTGGGTCTGACGTTCAGGCATGCGCGCGTTGGGCCTGACGTTCGCGCTTGCGCACTAGTTTTTGCGCATGCGCACGGGCAGGGCCGCCATTAGAAATCACGGGGCCCCGTACAACAAAATTTTTGGGGCCCCCTGGGCCCTGCCCACACTGACGACCAAGCTCCACCCCATTTCCCGCCCACTCCACATCGCAGTTAAAAGACCACACAGACATCAGCGCTAAAAAAGTAACCCCCCCCCACACAAGTTGTAAAAAGCTATTGATGGTCAGGGCCCCCTTATAAAAAATTGGGGCCCCAAAAAAAAAAAATTAAAATTTTTTTTTTTTTTTTAAAAAAACATTGGTGGCAGGGGCCCCCTTATAAGTTAAAAAAAAACTTGGGGCCCCAACAAAAAAAATGTAAAAAAAACGAAAAAATAAACAAACATTGGTGGCAGGGGCCCCCTTATAAGTTAAAAACAAATTGGGGCCCCAAAAAAAAATTTGAAAAAAAAAAAACTGGTGGCAGGGGCCCCCTTACAAGTTAAAAACAAATTGGGGCCCCAAAAAAAATTAAAAAAAAAAAAAATAATTTTTTTGAAAAAAAAAAAAACATTGGCGGCAGGGGCCCCCTTATAAGTTAAAAACAAATTGGGGCCCCAAAAAAAACTTTGAAAAAAAAAAATTGTTTTGAAAAAAAAAAAAAACCATTGGCGGCAGGGGCCCCCTTACAAGTTAAAAACAAATTGGGGCCCCAAAAAAAAATTAAAAAAAAAAAAAAAAATTTTTTGAAAAAAAAAAAAAAAACATTGGCGTCAGGGGCCCCCTTATAAGTTAAAAACAAATTGGGGCCCCAAAAAAAAATTTTTTGAAAAAAAAAAAAAACATTGGCGGCAGGGGCCCCTTTATAAGTTAAAAACAAATTGGGGCCCCAAAAAAAAATTTGAAAAAAAAAAAAATTTTTTTTGAAAAAAAAAAAAAAAAAAAACATTGGCGGCAGGGGCCTCCTTACAAGTTAAAAACAAATTGGGGCCCCAAAAAAAAATTAAAAAAAAAAAAAAATTTTTAGAAAAAAAAATAAACATTGGTGTCAAGGGCCCCTTACGAGTTAAAAAAAAAATTGGGGCCCCAAAAAAACATGTTTTAAAAAAAAAGATTGGTTGCAGGGGCCTATAGAATATTAAAATAATACATTGGTGGCCAGGAGATTAAAAAAAAAAAAATACACAAACTGGTGTTCAGTAGAATTGAACTCACGGCTTCAGTACTTCAACTTCACCTCCTTTCGTGACTTCGGGTCTTTTCACTGCTTCAGGACTTCGGCTTCGGCTGTTTTCGTGACTTCGGGTCTTTGCGCTGAATCAGGACTTCGGCTGTTTTTGTGACTTCGGGTCTTTTCGGCGCTTCGTGACTTCGGCTTTTTCCGTGACTTCGGGTCTTTTCGGCGCATCGGCTTCGGCTTTTCGGCACTTCCGCATTCGGCAGCACAGAGGCAAGACGTACGGCTCGGGCGCTCATAAGGGGGGCCCGGATCTTCAAAAAATGCAGCGCTGCCGGGCCCCCCTTCATGCCCGGGCCCGGTACGCTTGTCCCCCCTGTCCCCCCCTGATGGCGGCCCTGCGCACGGGGCCCCGAGGTTCACAACCCGGTGGGCCCCGACTGCGCCAGTCCGACCCTGAATGACCCCCTACAGCAGGACAATGCTTCTTTACCCAGGGACCAAAATAATTATTTCAACTTGTGAGTCAGAACCAGTTAATTTTTAAAATGATTATTTTGCATTGTAGGAGAAAATGTAACTTTATTTGGAGGGATCATGGTGACCCACTATAAATAGCATGGGCCCCATTGTAGGGCTAAGAATCCCCGCAGTAGGTGTTTTCAAATCTTTATTTATCATGTATATAATGAGAAAATCTGGTTAAAGACTGTAATGAAACAAACATTGTGGTAGAGTAACAAACTTTAAACTTTCACTTGCTAATGTTGATGCTTTCATTTTCTTTTCCATGCTTAGAAAATGTTATATTCTTTAAAAGAAAGTGAAAAGGGAACAGGTAAAACTAATTAAATGTTTTGTCACAGGAAGGTGCTTGCAGTAAATTAACTATAAAGGTTGTTTTAAAAGCATATTGCCATCCTATGTCTGACTGAGGGGGTCTAGGCCCACAAGGGCTGCCACATCAGGGGCCCACCAAAAAGCTCTTCCCTCTGCTATCGCATACCTACCTTAACGCACATTATTTCTTCATGAGGTGGGGTGGGGTCAGGAAGGAACAATGGCTCTGCCAGTCCTGGGAAAAAGGTCTAGCCCTGCGGGGCCTACAAGGGCCCAGTCCGACCCTGCTGCCATCGTATATTGTCCCCATAAAATACCATTTATTTTTAAATAAATTGTAATTTTCTGTAACATGAGGGGTTCAGATAAGAATTTATTATATATTTTATAAAGTAAGTTAAAGGCATCTGTTGCTTCCACTAAACTTCCTTACATTTACATTTTCAGCCATGGTCTTCAATGCAGCAGTAATGTTCATGTAAAAGGCACAGTTACACCAACAAATTAGAGTGTTTTACAGTAAAATAAATATTGCTGTTGCCATGTACTGGTAAAATACATGTTTGCTTCTGAAAAAAATACTTTATATAAAGAAGCAGCTGTGTAAGAGTTTATCAGTTATCTGCTATGTGACCTGTGCCTTTTCTAATTTTTTTAGTGTACATGAATGTGATAGGGACCTTAGATTCTAAGCTCCACTGGTGCAATATCAGAACTATATAAATTGTAATTTTAAAGCTGGCCATATAACTTTTACCTTATTACATCCAAGCTTTTGAAAATAAATGTTTTCATAGTAATGTTGTATTAATAATTTACATACATATACAGTATATACCTGTATTTGGTGCAAACTTAAGTAAATTAGCAACAAATATTGTTAGGGTGTTGAATATTCTTTAGTTACCTGGCATTATGATTTTATTTTATTTTAACTGAGCCTTACATTCATTTCTTAGTTGACCTGTCAAACCAATTTACAGTTAAGAATGTTGGGATAAATATCAAAGAATTTTAAAATTTACAACCCAGTATAGATGAAAATTATGAAAATTCTATATACCATGTTAGTTTGGGATTTGCTTATTAGAAGTGGTTGGTAAAGGCATCCTGTCATCACATAACTGAAAAGCCAAGTATATTAACATTATTAAATATAATATGAATTAATATTAATAATAATAATATTGTTACCTTTCAAACGAGAACATATGATTTACTAACAGTTTTTTTTTGTATAGCAGATGACCATTCTCCAACATCGCCTGTTCCTACTGAAGCACATATACAGGCTGCCATAGAAGCAAATGGACCATGTCATCAGTGCTTTTTGAAATATTCCATTACACAGATAAAAAAGTGCTCTTGGGGGATTGCCATAATCCTGTGTGTTTGCTCATCTTGGTCAGGGTCAACACAACTTGCAAAATCAACACTCAGCAGATTTGATACTCCATTTACTCTTACATGGTATTCAACCAACTGGAACTTTTTCTTCTTTCCTATATATTATGTTGGATACATCCTGAAAGTAACAGATGCCACTCATTTCAGGTACCTATCTCTAATTTACAGATTTGGGATCCACAGAATACAGACCATTTTCAGGCCTAATTAAGCACACATTTAGTAAAGTGAAAATCAGTGCGGGTGGCAAAAATATTATGATTGGTTTTTTAAATATTTTCAGTAGCCTTAAGGAATGGTGTTCCTAATTACAGAAAAAAATGTTAATTCACTGTACAAGAATTCCCAGTTCTAAACATTCAAGTTAATAATTCCAATACAAGTAAGTTGATTTCACCCTGAAGTGCAAAATATAATTTTACTTTGTAAGCAGAATTCAAAAGTTGTGGCAATCACCTTTGTCAGAAAATCACGAAGAATGCATAAAATTTACTGCAAGTACAAAAATGTGTAATACTTTTTTTTCCAACCATAAAATATGTAAAAGAATATTATGGGGCATTGCACAATCTTTACCAGTTTCTTTGCTCTATTTCATTTGGGGCAGATTTATCAAGGGTCGAATTTCGAATTTGAAAAACTTCAAAATTCTAATTCAAAAAGACCAACCAAAATTAAATTGAAAGTTTTTTTGACTGAATAGGCCTGTTTTCAATCAAATAGGTCTGTTTTCAATTGAATTCGAATCGTACAATTCCTAAAAAAATCTTTTTCAAAGTCCACCAATTGACTTCAAATAGGTTCTAGGAGGTCCCCCATAGGCTAAAACAGCAATTCAGCAGGTTTTAAATGGCGAATGGTTGAAGTTGAATTTTTATATAGACAGTACATGATAAGTTTCAAAATTCAAATTTTTTCAAATTCAAACTGAGGTTCACAAAAGTACACAAAATGAACTTGAAATTCAATTTTTTTAAATTCGAATTTTCACTTCAACCTTTGATAAACCTGCCCCTAGATATCATTTGCCACTTTGCTACTCAGACTGGTAGTTTGTGCAAACCCCTAAGCAACAACACCACATCTTGGACTTAATGATTTTCTTAATTATGTGTCCAAGTCATCAATGAAAAAGGAAAGGTGGACCCAATTTAAAACTACACTAAGAACCCTACAACAAGTAGAGAATGTACTTTGAAAGTGCCTGCCAGCTCCTGTCTTCACTGATACACTTTACAGGAACATTCTAGGCAGTACTACAGAGAAAATATTTAACTTTAGAAATCAGACAATTGTTACAACAACATAATGGAGCATCTGGCAAAAGAGAAGCCAACTTGGACAAGAATCATAACATGAAGACAAAATGAGAGGCAAAACAAGCAATAGATGCAATAACCAATCAGGAAAAAAAATATTCCAAAAGCAAGGTACATGGTTGCCAAAGTAAAACCATAATATCACCAGCAGTGTCAAAGCACACACTGCATTGTCTTCAGGTAAGATTTTCAAAGGTCCACAATATTTGGAACTTTGGATTCCTGTTTACCATGTGATAGCTCAAAGGAAAATGTAATTTAACTCCCAACTACAAAAAGAATGCCAAAATATGGAAACTAATTACTGTATCTATGATCAGGAACAATAAAAGATGGAAAGCTGTGTAAATGGAAAATCTTTTTGACAAGTGTTTATCTGTCAACCACCAATAAAATAGTTGTCACATCAGAAGAAAAAATGTTTATGGAAATATCAGTCCACATTGACTGGGAACAGACAAAGGCTGGGGAAGATATCAAGAGTCTTCCTGATACCAGGATGTTGAGGTACCTAAAAGTTTGGAATGAAGATCTTCAAACAAGACCAGTCAATAGAAGCATTGAACCACAAGGACTGAGAGGAAGATAGTCCACAAGAGCTATAATATTTTTAGGGGGTGTAATCTGTGCGGAAGTGAGGGCAGTGGAGTCTTCAGAAGAAGTCTTCAGTTAGAGCTCCTACTACTGATATTATTGCTTCTTCTGACTGACTACTGCTGCACAAATATGACAGCCTCCTCATAGAGGAACATAAGGGATGAAGTAGGTAATGTAAAATCATTGGGAAATACTTCTATGGCAAAATTATAAATTGCATGCAAAGAAACTGTTATGCTAGAGGTTTCATTTTTGAATGTTTTCCCAATACTTAAAGTCTTTTAGGCATGGGTGACAGGCAAGGTCGGACTGGGCCGGCGGGACACTGGGTAAAACCCAATGGGCCCCCGCCGGGCCAAACTAGCTTCCCTAATCTGCCAAGCCCCAAAACAAAAATGTGCGGTGTTTTGTGTGCCCCCATTTGCAAATGCGCGTTGGGGCACCTGGAAGTTTGCAACCCGTTGGGCCCCCAGTGCTCCAGTCCGACCCTAGTGACAGGAGCTACTTTTATAGATAAACTCCCCCAAATAGGGTGAGCACATTTACAGTTTACCTATTCCATGCCCCCTGTACCTGGCTAATATGTGCATAGTTTTTAATGACTGATGACATGGATGGCACACACACACATTACAGCAGCACAAGGTTAAAGAGCACAGTAATGATTTAAAAGAGACATTTTGTGTGAAAAAGTAGAACGTACCAGTATATTATACTCTTATAAATATAGAATAATTGTGCTTAAAAAAGTAGCATTTCAGACTGATTTATTGAATATTTCTGCAATAATCCTGTGACACCCATCTGTTCCACTTCCTGCTCCCTGAATTCTCTGGCTGTGCAGGGGAGCTGGCAGCACTCAGCACCCTGCACTGTAGAACAGGAACCAATCAGCAGCTAACAGGACCTGATAGGGAACTGAAGCATGTCTTTGCTTGTGTGACTGCAGGGCTTTGATTAGCTGTCCCCCTACTACTGTGCTTCTGGCAGCGACTATTCAGACAGGCCCACCCTTCATTTGAAACATGAACAGGGACCAGAGAACATCTATGGGGAGGTCCAATAAAGGGGACATTTTTGAAGACAATATTAATTTACAGCCAAAGGTAAAACCAGCACCATATATTATACATTATTGCTTACAAAATTTGGGCTTTTTAAATGATCCTATATGTCTCATTTAATATTCTTCTATATTTTGCTGGCTCCTGCTTTCCTTCCTGCCCAGCTACTGCGGAGAACACTGTACACCGTAGTACTTTATAGATTAATCATAAGTTGTATAACTCAGATGATGCACTTTTCAAGAATCCATCCCTACTTGATGTAATGTAGACTTCAATACTAGTGAAGTACTGTGGATCCATAAAGGGGAACTAAGAGCTAATAAATAATTAAGGGAAATAAGGGATGTCATTCTAAGCAACTATCCAATATACATTTTCAAACATTTTGATTTGTAAATGTAATTGCAACAGAATATTTGTTTAACCCTTTCTTTTCTCTAGTTAATTTAGCAGAATTCAGTACATTTTCAGGTCTGTTAATCAGCTGCATTATTTCAGTCTGAATCTAAAGTATAAAGAATAGAAGTATAGAGAACATGTATTAAGTCCTATACCTTGCAGCCCCTAACCCACACCAGTCTATGCTTCTGAATGGTATTTGTGGTAGGGGGCATTCCAGGGATGGTGTCCACCATACATCTTCACTGTATTCAGCAGAGCAAGGAACAACTCTTGCAATCCATTCTAGAAGCTCATTATAAAGGGCAAGGTACACATGTTGCCATTTTGCTGAAGAGATGGGATAACTGGTAGCTCAATCTCACGTGAGCCTGCAGCTTTCTTTAGACATAGGAGAAACTGCACACAGACACCATGCTTCTCTTGCTTCAAGAAGACATCACTTTATTAACACTTCTGCAGTAGCAGACAAAGATCATGTTACATGACACTGTATCAGTATAAGATTACTCTGGGATCTGTATGAGAGCACATCCATTAAAGGAGAAGGAAAGGTAAAATTAGAAAACTATCCCAAAATGTTGCCAATTACCCCCTGTCCTGAAACGCTGGGTTAGATTATGTCTGTGTGCCTTTTAAAAGCTCTGCTCACATTCCAAACTTATCAACATTTCAATAACTTTGAGGGCGCCATGTTCTTAACCCTATACGTCACTTCCCCATTACAATTATATCCTCACTGCCTTCCCTGTGCTTGTAACATCGTTGGTTAAACACACAAATTAATGAAATACTGATTACAGACCTCAGTCAGGCAAAACACGCAGCCTTTCCTCGTCCTTCCTCCCCTGTTCGCAAAACTATCTTGTAAGCGGAGTGGGAGTTTAGAGAGATTGCGTCTCTATGGTTACAGAAGCTCTCTCGCTCAGCGTACAAGTGTTGAGAACAGGGGAGGAAGGGGGAGGAAAGGCTGCGTGTTTTGTCTGACTGAGGTCTGTAATCAGTATTTCATTTATTTGTGTGTTTAACCAACGATGTTACAAGCACAACGTTTAAATATGCTGTTAGAATGGACCAAGCATAGATAGTAATGTCGATTGGGTGTCATGTGACTCATATAGCTTCTTGCACAGGGAAATTTATCTGCGCATGCCCAGGGCACGGAGGCATGGTTGTGCGCATGTGCATGCCCTGAGATGGTGATTTTTATTGAGAGACTGGCGTGATATACTTTCAATCTACTTGGCAATAATTTGGAATTCAATTTCAGATTAATTTTACAAGGAAACTAAGTTGGAGATACACTTCTGGTAAGCAGATCATAACATACTGGCCAGTACTTTGAGCTGTATTTGTGTTTTGACTTTAGTTCTCCTTTAATGCATATCTTAACACCCACACTTGCTCTCATATTACAGAAAGACATACAGTATGGTGCATAAATGTATAGTGCACTGGTTTATACTCCAAATATGTAATGCACAAATTATCCCAGTGTAAACTTTGTTGCTGGCTTAGTCATAACATCTACCATTTGTTTGCGGAACAATACTCAAGAGTTCTCTTTCCCTCACTTAGTACAGATTTAAGAAAATGGTATTTGATATGAACATGTTTGCATCTTTGACGGCAAACCAGGTTCTTTGTGAGGTTATTGCACCTTTATTATCTTCAAAATGGTTTACTGTTTCATATTGACATTCACTGTCCATTTCTTTGAGTAACTGCACAAGGTATAAACTCTCCTGTGTGGTAGTAGCCAGTGCTATATATTCAGTCTCACAGGAAGACTTGTTTGTTTGACTTGCAAGAAATCAGTGCACCATTTGTGGATAGACTAAAACAATATCCTGTTGTGCTTCTTCTGTCATTTAGGTCTGAGGCCCAACTAGCATCACTATATGCCTCAAGTTTCAAGTTCTCCTTACGTTTTCTGTAGCTTAACTCAAAATCAAAAGTACCTTTCAAGTATCACATGTTTAGCTTTGTATGTTTAAGATCCATTTGCATTGCTTTTTATTGCATAGACCCATCTACCCCCTCCCCCCCCCCACTGCATGTTTACCTTCTGGTAGAGTGGTCAGTCTTAATGTATCATTCTCTTTTTTAGTAAGTCTATTTCATCTTTCATTGCATTAAGCCATATCTGTGACTGGGGTGAAGTTATGGCTTCTCTAAAAGTTTGTGGTACATCATGTGCTCTGTAACAGTAGTCAATGTTTGTCAGTATCTTATCATTACAATCTGACTTTAGTACATAGTCATGTCATATGAGGGGCTTTTCTGTCCCTTTTGGGGTATCTTGTAAAATGGCTGTCCTGTATTTAGCCATTACCATTGCCTTCTGTACTCTC
This sequence comes from Xenopus petersii, assembly GCA_038501925.1. Taxonomy (NCBI): domain Eukaryota; kingdom Metazoa; phylum Chordata; class Amphibia; order Anura; family Pipidae; genus Xenopus; species Xenopus petersii. The sequence continues at coordinate 94,151,148 of CM076681.1, forward strand.
ATCTTCAGATACTGGGACCTCCCATGGATTTGTGTTTAATATAGGACGTATACATCTTTCCCTATAAATGTCATCATCAGCATCTAACAGTTTGAGTTTGTCTCTCAGTCACACTCTTTGTAATTATTTTTACTAGCCTGTGTTTAAATACCTTTCCAGTGCTTAGGCAATACACTTTGAGTCTAGTTTCTTTCTGTCATACTGGAATGCAAAGCATTCTGACCCAAAAGTTTTCATCTTTGATAGATTAGGCTTTCTCCTTGTTAGCATGTAGTATTTAGTTTGCCTTAAATGATTGTTCAAACACCTGTTGCGAATCATAGCAGCAGTCATTACGCATATGTCCATTTTGGCAATTTACTCTCAAATAACATACACCATGACATCTCAAATAGTGTTCTCCAATTTTTCTCTGCAGTCCCACTTTGGTGGGGTGAGTAAGGTGCTGAGGTTTCATGTATTATGCTCTTCTTACTGAGCAGTGACTGTAAATTCTGTGCCATTATCAGACCGTATACATTTGTTAGTCCCATAGGGGGCAGTATCAGCAATTAACTTTTTTTTTTTCAAATGTTTTTTTATTAGTTTTCAAAAGTCAAAATGGTTCGTAACAGAATTGTAACAAACAAAAAACAAAAAAGAAGAAATAAAAAGAAGGAAAAAAACAATATAAACAGTCAATATCAAGTACAGATTCAATAATAAGGCAGAGATAACAATAATGATCTAAGGTTATGCCAAGTGATTGCAAAAGAGAGAAAAGTATAAGCATTCCCCAAATTGTAGATATCGAAAGCTACTCACGGTTAGATAATCCGAAGACGGCAAGGCAGAGCAGTAGAGACTTATAATTATGGCAGAGTGGTAGTAAGTAATTGGTTAAGATGATGACTCCTGGGGGGTCCCCTTGTGGTCGAATGTTGTAAGTCACCCGCAGACCTGAACAGGTGGTCCGCCTCACAGACAAGATCGGTCCCCAGCAACAACTCCCTTTCATACCATGTGGTGTTTCGAAAGATTTGAATAGTAAGTGATTTCGTGAGTGGCGGAAGGGTGTTTATGTAAGATATCCAAGTGTCAAAAAACAGTTCTGTGTATTTTTCTTTATGTGTTAGGGTCTCTATCCAATCTAGGTGGAAAATGTACTGTAATTTTTGTCGTACCAGAGATAAAGGCGGAGGAATCCGGGATAGCCAAGTGTGTAGGATGGATTTCCTGGCAGCCAGTCTTTCGGCCAGTGCCCTCTCCTGCTTGGAGATGGGTAGGGTAGAGTGCAATTCACTAAATATAGCCCATGTGGCAGTAATGGGTAGCTTTTTACCAGACAAGTTTTCCCAATAGCTGGCGACCTCCTTCCAGAACTGCTGTATAAGTGGACATGACCATAAACAATGTATCAAGTCAGCTGTGTGTGTGTTTCGCATTTGAGGCAGTGATCCGAGTGTGCCGTACCTATGTGAAATCTCTTTAAAGGCGTCAGGTAAGTATGGTGTAGCAGTTGTATGGACATTTCCTGGTATATACTAGCAGGCAAAATTTTCATCATGCGGGTGTGATAACGAAGGATGTCCACATTTTCAGCTCGTGGGATGATGGATTTCCATTTCGTAAAAGCCGTAGTGGCATTATTTGCATCAAGAGTGGTCCTAATCTGTTTGTAAATGTGTGCAGTAGATTTAACAGTATCATGTTTCGGCCATAGTGAATCAAGTAGATTATTTTTGTCCCTATCCGTTAGTTTGCCCATTCGTTGTGCAACAAAATGTAAGAGCTGAATTAGTGAGAATTGATGGAGTCGCAGGAATGGGTAGTTTTGAAGCAGGGTTGAGATGGGTTGTACCGTGAAGGTGGGGGTGACTGCGTCTTTAATATTTTGTAAGCCATTTGTCTGCCAAGCTTTAAAAATCAGACTATTCAAGCCCGGGGGGAATTCCCTGTTACCAAGCCAAGTGAGGTTAATTGAATTGAAAGGGGATAGGTTTGCTTTCTTACGAATAGAATGCCAGGTTTTATATGTGTGGATAAATAGGGGATGTTCCTGCATTTGCTTAGGGATTTCCTGCAGTGGCATGTGTAGTAATGAGTTAAGTGACATCCCTTCTGATAGGGCAGCATCTAGAGATATTGTGGTGTAGACGTTCCTGTGGTGGAGCCAATCACCCACATATCTAAGGAGAGCCGCATCGTTATATTCCAATATATTTGGGAGATTGAGTCCACCTTCATGTTTCTGGTGTTGGAGTGTAGCAAATTTAATTTGTGGCCGTTTCCTATTCCATATAAAAGTCCGTAAAATATGTTTCACAACATATCCGTTGTGTGCCCACCTGAATACCTTGGAAAGTGTCACTATTAAGTAAATGTCTCAGCAAAGGGTCTAGAGCTAAGTTGAAAAGAAGCGGCGAAAGAGGACAGCCTTGTCTGGTGCCTCGTCGTATCGGAAATCTGGGGGCGAGTTCACACCATTCGCTGTTACATGAGTGTAAGACTGTGAATATAAGGTCCTAAACAAGTTAAGCATTTGTATGCCAAAATGTTGAAATTTGAGCAATCTTTTAAGGTGCGCATGTGTTATCCTATCAAAGGCTTTATCTGCGTCCAGATTAATAAGCATACCATGTTTTCTCTCTTCCAGATTACATTGATACATGGCAGCTATCGCTGTTTGGAGAGCTTGGACCAGATAACACCCTTTAAGGAACCCTACTTGATGGATGGTAAGTATATGTGGGAGGACGAGTTGTAACCTGTCTGCCATGATTTTAGTCAAAAGTTTCAGGTCTTGGTTCAGTAGGGAAATGGGTCTGTACGAAGATGGAAGAGTAAGATCTTTTCCCTCTTTTGGGATCAATATGATCCTTGCCTCATTTGCCTCGTTCCACAGGGGGGAACCCTGTAGGATATCATTAAAAAGTGTGGTAAGCAAGGGGGTAAGTTCCGGGAGGAGGAGTTTGTAATATTCGGTGTTTAAGCCATCGGGGCCGGGGGACTTTAATTTTTTAGATGTTTTATAGCTGACACGATTTCTTGCTCTGTTACAGGTGTGTCCAGGTTCTCCCTATCTTGTACTGAAAGCTTAGATAGTTGAGCATCTCGCAGGAAAGAAAGACCTTCCTCCGGAAGGTCCTGGTGCTCTTCATAAAAAAGCTTAAAGTAAGATTCTAGTTCGGTTATAATGGTTTCAGTATACCGAGCCCAACCCTCCCTTGTTTTCAATTTTTTCATGAAATGTGACGTGGCGCTGAGCTTGGTCAATCTGGCTAAGAGCCTACCCGGTTTGTTTCCCCATCTATAAAACCTGTTCCTCGTACGAGAGATTTTGTAATGTGCGCTATCGTGTAATAAAGTGTTAAACAAAGCCTTTGTGTCTGTGTATTTTATTTTATCTGCCTCGGAATTTGTACGCTTAAAAGCCGTGTAGTGTTTCGTAAGTTCCTTTTGCAGAAGCATGTATTTGTCCCTAAAGCATTTCTTTTGTTTTATTATATATGCCGTGATGTGGCCTCTTAGCACAGGCTTGGAAGCCGCCCATAATAAGTTTTGTTCATCCCAGTGTTTATATTATAATCTAGATAATTCGCCCAATGTTGCTTGAGGTAGGTTTGAAAATCAGAGTTTTCAGACAGGTAGGAAGGAAATCGCCAGTTATACGATGTCGACCTGGAAACAATTTGTTTCAAAGTTAAAGTGACTGGGGCATGGTCCGTCAAATTGAAAAAGTAATCAAGTCTGGAGTGTGTCCCATGTGCACCCGAATAAAAGGTATAGTCCTTGGTATCTGGGTAAGTAAATCTATATGTGTCGTGCAGTTGTAAAAACTCACAAAGCGCATGCAGTGGAGTGATCCTTCTGGTCGGGTATCTGGAGGAAGCATCCGATCTGTCCATGAAACGGTCCCACACCGTATTCATATCCCCGCCCAATATCAGGTTGGTGGGTCCCCAGGAGTCAATCCTTTGCATTAGTTCTGAAAAGAAAAAGTTATTTTTGTCATTGGGGCATATACGTTAACTACCGTGTATTTCGAGTCAGGAGTTTCAATATCTACAATCAGGTAGCGGCCATTCTTATCCCTATACGTTTTAGTCACGGAGCCATTCAGTGATTTACTCAGTAAAATTACTACACCTCTAGATTTAGTGGCATAAGATGCTGCTATTTGCTCTTGTATCCATGAGTCTCTCAATACTATTTTATCAGTGGCTTTCCAATGCGTCTCTTGTAAGAGAACGATGTGTGCTTTCTCTCGTTTCAGGAAGTCTAAGACCTTTCGTCTTTTTATCGGGGAGTTTAGGCCATCTACATTCCATGAGAGTAGTTTGAGGTGTTTGGGCTGATCAGTCAGGGGAAAAGGATGTATAGGGTCACCCATTATGGTAGTGTTAACCAATACCCTGTTTAGGGGTTAGTGGAATGATCCTTTGCAGCATGGGGATAAGCGTTCTGTCCCAGCGAGCAGAAGCCATCTAGGGGAAAACCACATGGCATGTGTGGGAGGGGCATGTGCAGAAGTCTGTTTCAATCACTTGACAAAATAAGACCAAAGTAACTATATACAATGGGGGAAAGGGGTTTTCCAGTTTAGTCATTACAAACGGTAAATTTCAGATACAACCACACTAGTATATGAAAACGGAGGGAAATTGTGAGAATGAGCTTAAGAGTTCAATCGAATAATCTAACATTGTTGTGTCAGGCAAGCTAAGCAGCAGGAGAGTAGAGAGGAAGGCATGGAGACATTCAAGAAAACAATGGAAATCAGCACCATAAGCAGGTATCATAATAATAAAAAAAAGAAAACAGGTAAGTGTAAGATTAGATAATGATAACCAAACTTAGGGGGGGGGTTCAGCAAGGATACAGTATCTAGTCAAAGCATGAAGAAACGGAGCGGCATAATCAACAGTTTCAGGATATATCCAATCCCGATGACAACATTGGACTCAAAGTCATAGTTAGTAGCTGTAGAGCGACCGGCCGGCCTCCAAACCAAAGGCTCTTGAGAGGTAATGCGGATGTATCGGAGAACCATAACCAAACGGTGGGAAGGGAGTGTAGCAGAGTCGCAGTATCAGGCCCAGTCATGGAGAAGCGGAATAATATAGTAGTCAGTATCCATAGGGCACATCCAAGCACAGTGGGAGCTCCGGAATGAGTGACAAAAGCAGCGGCCAACCAGTGGCAAACAACAAGTCAGAAGTCAGGCAGCAGCAGAACGCCGAACCAACCCCTTATATCAAAGTTCCATAAGAGTCATGCAAAAGAGACAGCGTTTAACAAACAGGAACACCAGCTCTACGGAGAAGAGAGAGGAATGTTCAATAATTCAAGTCTGAGATTTAGACTCAACGTATCTGGATGCTTGTTTGGAGTCCTCAAAAATGCGGATCCTGCCAGTATCCCTCTCAACTATTTTGAGTTTCGCCGGAAACATCAGGGAGAACTTGTATCCGGAGTCGTAGAGTTTTTCACAAACAGGAGCAAATTCCCTGCGTTTTGCCATCACAGGAGCAGAGTAATCCTGGAAAAGTAGAATAGAATGTCCATCATAGTTGAGGTTACGTTTTATTCTGTAGGCTTCCAATATTCTGGTTTTGTCAGTAAAATTTAAAAGTTTAAAGATGACTTGACGCAGACGTTGAGCGTCCTTGGCAGGTGGCGGACCGATTCTGTGGAATCTTTCCACTAGGTAGGGAAGGTATTGAGTCTCAATACCAAGAGCAGTCGGAAGCCAGTCATGCATAAGTTTATCCAGGTCTTTGGTTTTGACTGATTCAGGAATCCCTACCAGTCTCAGGTTGTTTCTCCTACTGCGATTCTCCAGATCTTCCACTTTATCAGACAAAATAGAGATAGTTACATAGTTACATAGTTAAATTGGGTTGAAAAAAGACAAAGTCCATCAAGTTCAACCCCTCCAAATGAAAACCCAGCATCCATATATACACTCCTCTCTACTTTTAATTAAATTCTATATACCCATACTAACTATAGAGTTTAGTATCACAATAGCCTTTGATATTATGTCTGTCCAAAAAATCATCCAAGCCATTCTTAAAGGCATTAACTGAATCAGCCATCACAACATCACCCGGCAGTGCATTCCACAACCTCACTGTCCTGACTGTGAAGAACCCCCTACGTTGCTTCAAATGAAAGTTCTTTTCTTCTAGTCTAAAGGGGTGGCCTCTGGTACGGTGATCCACTTTATGGGTAAAAAGGTCCCCTGCCATTTGTCTATAATGTCCTCTAATGTACTTGTAAAGTGTAATCATGTCCCCTCGCAATCGCCTTTTTTCCAGAGAAAACAACCCCAACCTTGACAGTCTACCCTCATAATTTAAGTCTTCCGTCCCTCTAACCAATTTAGTTGCACGTCTCTGCACTCTCTCCAGCTCATTTATATCCCTCTTAAGGACTGGAGTCCAAAACTCCACTGCATACTCCAGATGAGGCCTTACCAGGGACCTATAAAGAGGCATAATTATGTTTTCATCCCTTGAGTTAATGCCCTTTTTTATGCAAGACAGAACTTTATTTGCTTTAGTAGCCACAGAATGACACTGCCCAGAATTAGACAACGTGTTATCTACAAAGACCCCTAGATCCTTCTCATTTAAGGAAACTCCCAACACACTGCCATTTAGTGTATAACTTGCATTTATATTATTTTTGCCAAAGTGCATAACCTTGCATTTATCAACATTGAACCTAATTTTCCAGTTTTCTGCCCAGTTTTCCAGTTTAGACAAATCACTCTGCAAAGTGGCAGCATCCTGCATGGAACCTATAGTTCTGCACAATTTAGTATCATCTGCAAAAATAGAAACAGTACTTTCAATGCCCACCTCCAGGTCATTAATAAACAAGTTGAAAAGCAAGGGACCTAGTACAGAGCCCTGCGGTACTCCACTAACAACACTGGTCCAATTAGAAAATCCTTTTGTTGTAGGTCAATTGTAGACTGTGCCGTAGTAAAATTGTCTTCCAGGGTGGATATTCTGTCTTCAGCCTGGGTCAGTCTCTGGGATTGATTGGTCATCTGTTGCAGAATTTCAGAGACAGATTCCTTGATGCTAGCCAGCTTTTGGTCAAGCAGGGGGCCCACGATATTGACCATATCTTCAATATGGGAAGTGGCGGAGTCATTTTGGGTCCCCGATTCCGTGTCACTTTCTGTCTGAGCGACTTCTTGAGCTTGTTTTTTGTCTTTTGGTTTGGTGATTGTCCTACGGGAAGTCATGGTAGTAGGTTGACCCAAATATTTTTCCATTACGTGGTGGAAGTCCCAGAATAATTGTATGTAGAGCCTGTCAGAGGAAACTGATACTAATTGAACATGTATACAGTGGTTGTATCACCCGCGGGTTCTATAACATGGTAGAACGTGAGGAGTTGTAACAGAAATGCTTTCCCTTTCCCAATCACGACATTGTTGTAATGGGAGATTGGGGAATAGCGGCAGTTGTTGTCCAGCAATTATGGTGAAAGCATGAAAGTCAAATATGTGGGTATACACCCCGTTATACAGCTTTCCGGAGCATGTTCATTTCGCACTGGTAGTAGCAGTGAGAATATGGTCACGGAACGCTGCTGAAATAGGGCCAAATAGGTTTTGGTATTTTTAATGTGGTTAAGCCTAAAGGTAGTCTTGTGGCGCCCTCTTGTGGACGTGGCAGGAAATAGTGTGTCACTTGCCTTTCCTAAATGATGATATAAAACTGCGTCACTGGCCAATTGTGGAATAGATGGTGGTCACGTTGTGAGAGGGACCAAAGTAGGACTGTGAGGCAATGATGATGTTAAACCCGCCAGTCAGTAAATTAGGCCAACCGTGTCCAACAAATATGGCCCAACCACAAAAGTCAGTATCCGCGTCATACAGCCGCAGTGCAAAGGGAAGTGACCGCGGTAGAGCTGTAGCCAACTGTAAGCAAGCGGCGATAATAACAGGCTGTAGAGGTGTATTGGGCCCGGAGGTAAGGGGCAACCAGGGCCGCGTGGTGTGTTGGGCCTACCTACTTGGTTTTGCCGCCACACAGGCCTTAGCGGCTATAGTCAGCACCAGGTGACTGGGCGAGGCCTCCCCCCGAGATCGGTAAGTATAGCAGTGAGTAGCGCGGTATAGTCACCGGGATCGGGTCCTTGTCCGGTCCTCGTAGGGGGCCCATGCGGCAGGGGACTGGATCCGGTCGGTCCACGTCTATTGAGTGTGTGCATGAAACGCTGGCTTCCGGGATCGCAGAAGAGGGGAGAGTCGGGAAATCTCGAGTCCCAGTTTGCCCCCAGGTATTCCGCCGTAGTATCACCACCTTCTTTTAGCAAGTTTAGCGGGTCTGTGCTGTCTGAGACCGCAGATACAGGCAGATGATGGCGGAGCTCTATTAAGATGCGGCCATTGGGTTTGGCACGCCCCCAGGAAAGCAATTAACTTTTATGTGGCTAATACTGTATCACTCTTATTTTTAGAAAGTACAGGTATAGGATCCCTTATCCGGAAACCTGATATCCAGAAAGCTCCGAATTACGGAATGGCTGTTTCCCATAGACTCCATTTTATCCAAATAATCCAAACTTTTAAAAATGATTTCCTTTTTCTCTGTAATAATAAAACAGTAGCTTGTACTTCATCCCAAATAAGATATAAGTAATCCTTATTGGAAGCAAAACCAGCCTATTGGGTTTATTTAATGTTTAAATGAGTTTCTCGTAGACTTAAGGCATGAAGACCCAAATTACGGAAAGATCTATTATCCGGAAAACCCCAGGTCCCGAGCATTCTGGATAACAGGTCCCATACCTGTACACAAATACTGCACCAGCGTAATCATAAGTAAATGCTATGGCATATCTAAAATAATCTTTTGCTATTGGCTCTAAATCAGTGTGTACTAGTTCAAGTGATTGTTTGGTGTCAGACTCTCTGTTTCTGTTCTGAACAAATTTTCCCTGGGTACAAATTTCACAATTTAGGGTAGACTTATCAACCCTCTTCATTCCATCAATTACACTTTGTAGTTTTAAAAGTTCATCATAATTAGTGACCAAGGATTTCATGCCAGGTTTGACTATCATAACAACCATGACAACTGTCACCAGTCTCTTCAAAAGTGTTCAGATAATAAAGTCGATTATATTTCTTAATGGTGAATTTGATACCATTCCTATGGATCAGTTCACTCCCATCTTGCTGAAATTTAACAGATGCACCGTTGCTTGTTGCTGCTTCAACAGAGAAAATGTCATGTGGGATATGTGGGGATATACAGTACATTTAGTAATGTTGTCTTTACTCTGTTCCCTTTGCTGTCTGTCAGGCCCACTTCTTCGTTACCTCTCCTCAGTGCTACACCAGAAGTCTTTTTACCATCTGCCAACTCCATGTAGTGGTTCTCTGGCTTGAATGTCTTATCAAATCTTTTAAACTTTTTAATGTTTATAATCACTTATTTTGAAGGTAAATGTTTGCTCTGTGTCATCAGCTGCTTGCTTTACATTGTCCCATCCCTTGCGTCTGCAAAATGCCTCTTTATGTGTTGGGCTCTTGCAATAGTTACACTACTGTGACCTTCTTTTATTTAGTTTGCTTGGGTATGCATTTGCTTTGTGGCCCTTTTGGTCACAGTTGTAGCAGACAGGGCTAATGTTGCCTCTCTCCATTACTGTTATAACAGGAGTGCTGACCTGCATCACTTTATCAGTGTTTGGGCTGAGACACGGTATTTCTCAGTGTCCTCAAAACTTCTTAACTGTGTTTTAAACTCAGTAAAAGTCACTTTTCCATCACCTTGTGTGATATGGACAGTAAAGGGTTTAAATGATTCAGGTAGGCCGTTAAGAATCATTGCAATCAATAGTCCATCACTGTGTCTCTCCAGCTTTTCTTAGTGCTGAAATTGCTGTTTCTGCACATATTATATAGTCTGTGACACTTTCATTTGCAGCTTTCTGAAGAGATGTTAACTCTGTATATAAGATAATAATCTGTGGCTTGCCAGCATTGTGGTTTCTCAGGATTTAAAGCGCTTTCCTTCCATCATCAGCTGCTTCTCTCATAATCAGAGACAGACTTTTATCATCCAAAAATTTAATTAACTCAGCATAAGCCTCCTCTTTCTTACTTCTGTTATCATCCAAGTCTGTGTCCTTTGTGGGTTCATGCAGGATGGTTTCTTTAAGATTCATCAGGCAAATGTGGCCTAGAAACTTTGTGTCCCATAGTTCATAGTTCTTTTCATCTCCATCAAATATCAGCCTGCTCCATCAGTTTCCTTCCTATCTCCTGCGCCCATAACCTGTTGTCATTCTGCTTAAGAGATGGGATAACCTTTCAATTCTGGACCAAGTAGACACCCAAAACACCTTTTCTCTGGGTGGAAGCCGGGAGGTTTTTGAAAATATCGTTACTGTGGTAGTTTTTCTAAAGATCAGTAAATGTACAGATAACTAACCCCCTTAAAACTTTATCCCACAATACCCAGGGTTTAAATTCACCACATAAAATAACCTTAGCCTTTAATTATTATCAAAAAGTGTATTCTGAAATAATACTTTTTTTCTCTACAGACCATGATCCACACTTCCCTAATTTTTATTTGGAGTAGCTATTTGTTTTTTGAAAAGGCTACACTTCCACCCCCTGAAACAAATCCCAGATCCAAATGATTGCTACTTAATTTTAGTTGGAGAGCTAGAACACGTTACGATCACCTTAGTTTGTTATTATGCCCCCAATCAACAACAACTTATTTTTTTCTATATACTGGGGGAAAAATGTTTAAATGATCAAAAAGGTGAATTAATTTTAGCAGCAGACATAAACTTGTGACTATCCTTTACCTTGGATAATTCTAAAAGTTCTCCACTCACACATACCACTTATCTAACTTAAGTTAAACAAGCTTTAACCAACTATTTTAAAGAGAATCTAGGTTCGATCACGTCCCCAATTACTTTATGGGAAGCACATTATGCTGTAATGCGAGGAGTTTTCATTCAAATAGCTTCCCAACGCAAGAAGGTAAAACCATTAAAACTCCAAACTTTGGCACAACAATTCTCTGCCCTTGAACAACTTCATAAAACTAACCCTAACCCTGCAATACATTGGCAATTAAGGGACGTGTCCACAGAATTTAATGTTTTGCAGCTTTGTCGAAGTTGATATGACCATCAGATGGGCTAACCAAAATTTTTATACAAAATACAAGACAGACACTTCAGTCTCCTGCTCCTTTGCCGACTCTTCAGTCACCTGCTCCTGTGCCGGCTCTCCAGTCTCCAGCTTTGGTGCTGGCTCTCATGTCTCCAGCTTTGGTGCCGGCTCTCCAGTCGCCAGCTTTGGTGCCGGCTCTCCAGTCGCCAGCTTTGGTGTCGGCTCTCCAGTCGCCAGCTTTGGTGCCGGCTCTCCAGTCGCCAGCTTTGGTGCCGGCTCTCCAGTCTCCAGCTTTGGTGCCGGCTCTCCAGTCTCCAGCTTTGGTGCCGGCTCTCCAGTCTCCAGCTTTGGTGCTGGCTCTCCAGTCTCCAGCTTTGGTGCCGGCTTCCCAGCCAGTCCTCGCTCCTGTGCCGGCTTCCCAGCCAGTCCTCGCTCCTGTGCCGGCTTCCCAGCCAGTCCTCGCTCCTGTGCCGGCTTCCCAGCCAGTCCTCGCTCCTGTGCCGGCTTCCCAGCCAGTCCTCGCTCCTGTGCCGGCTTCCCAGCCAGTCCTCGCTCCTGTGCCGGCTTCCCAGCCAGTCCTCGCTCCTGTGCCAGCTTCCCAGCCAGTCCTCGCTCCTGTGCCGGCTTCCCAGACAGTCCTTGTTCCTGTGCCGGCTTCCCAGACAGTCCTTGCACCTGTGCCGGCTTTCCAGCCAGTCCTTGCTCCTGTGCCGGCTCCCCGAAAGCTGCCTATGCCGGCTCCCCGAAAGCTGCATGTGCCCGTTACCATTCAGGTTCCAGCCTCTGTATCTGCAGCCCAGCCGGTTCCCGCCTCCGTGCCTGCAGCCCAGCCGGTTCCAGTCTCCGTGCCTGCAGCCCAGCCTGTTCCAGTCTCCGTGCCTGCAGCCCAGCCGATTCCAGTCTCCGTGCCTGCAGCCCAGCCTGTTCCAGTCTCCGTGCCTGCAACCCAGCCGGTTCCAGTCTCTGTGCCTGCAGCCCAGATGGTTCCAGTCTCCGTGCCTGCAGCTCAGCCAGACTCCGTTCCCGTGCCAGCTCCCAGATGACTGCTTCTTCCTGAGCCAGTTTCTGTACTGTTTGCCCTGGCCTCCAGGCCTGAGGACCTGTTTGCCCTGGCCTCCGGGCATGAGGACCTTTTTGCCCTGGCCTCCGGGCCTGAGGACCTGCCTGCCCTGAATAGTTCCACTTTCCCTGCTACTGGACCTGGTAGGGCAGTTAATCCTGTCTCTATCAGGTCTATTGCTGTAAGTGGTGGTATTGCTGTCCTGGCTTGCCTCTTCCTGTTTCTAACGGGTGCATGTGCTCCTGGTCCGCCGCCTGTGCTCTTGGTCCACCACCTGTGATGGGTGCCTGTGCTCCTGGTCCGCCACCTGTGATGGGTGCCTGTGCTCTTGGTCCGCCACCTGTGATGGGTGCTCTTGGTCCGCCACCTGGGATGGGTGCCCGTGCTCTTGGTCCGCCACCTGTGATGGGTGCCCGTGCTCCTGGTCCACCACCTGTGATGGGTGCTCCTGGTCCGCCACCTGTGTTGGGTGCCCGTGCTCCTGGTCGGCCACCTGTAATGGGTGCCTGTATTGGTCTTGTCTGTCTTCATGTCCTGGCTTCCGACTCTGGCTGTGATGTCTTGGCTCCTAATTCTGCCAATGTTCCTGATCTGGCTCCTGACCCCAGCGACTTCTTTGATTTGTTTTCCCATCCTGGTGAAGCTCCTGTTCACGTTTCTGTTTCTGGTGAGGCTTCTGTGCATTTCCCCAGTGCTTGGATTAAAAAGGCTGGGGGACCATTTGATCCTGGGATCGCCTAGAGGTCGATCCTCAAGGGGGGGTAATGTCAGGATCAGCCCGGGACTTGAACTCTGGTGGTGTTGTTCTGGCAATTTGCAGCACTTACCTCATGAGCCACTGGGGGCTCTCGGGACTGGTTCTGAACTCTTGTGTTTAGTGTTTCTGTTATCTGATTGTTCACTATATGTTTTCCACCCACCTTGTTTACCCTCATGTGTTTCCCATTCCTTATCACCTTCCCTTTATAAACCCCGCCCTGAGCTTTGCTCAGGGCTGAGTCATTGAATGTATTCTGTTTGTTCCTGACCTGCCAACCTGAACCTGAACCTGAACCTTGAAAACCTTGTTTCCTGAGTGAGTACCTTTTGTTCCTGTGTTCCCCATTTTTCCCTCACCATCTGGATACCTTGATTAGCCTCTTTGCCTGTTCCTGCCTTTTGGTTTCTGTGTTCTGACTGCCAATAAACCTACTATTACTTTCATCATCATCATGTCTTTGCCTCCAATCTCCTATGGCTATACCCCTGGGCTCCCACCATATCCACTCCCCTTGGAGTGGCTATCCTCGGTAACAGCGGTTCCTCGCTGTGAAAGTTACAGAATGACTCAGCCAAATTGCAGGAAGCCTTTGGGAAAGCCCTCCATGCCTTCTGACTCCGTTGTTAAACTGCAACTCCATTGGGGTGGAGAGGATAAGGCAGAAGACGCTATCCATTTCACTGATGATGTCTGGCAGGATTTTGTCTCTGATGATGACTGGGAGGATTCAGTCTTCGATGAGGACTGGGAGGATCTAGACTCGGATGAAGATGAACTACAAACTGCTATCTGGCCTGTGTCAGATCGGCCACCTCCAGTTTTTTGGCCCTTGTCTCCTCCACAACCTTCTGCTCCTGTGGCAGCTGCCAAACCCAGGTCACCCTCTTTTTCTCTCAGGCCTGAACCCCAGTTTATTAGTTTTTCTACTGTTTCCCAGAACCCTCTCTAGTCTCCAGTTTGTGTGCCGGCTCTTCAGTCTCCTGCTCCTTTGCCGGCTCTTCAGTCACCTGCTCCTGTGTCAGCTCTCCAGTCTCCAGCTTTGGTGCCGGCTCTCCAGTCTCCAGCTTTGGTGCTGGCTCTCCAGTCGCCAGCTTTGGTGCTGGCTCTCCAGTCGCCAGCTTTGGTGCCGGCTCTCCAGTCGCCAGCTTTGGTGCCGGCTCTCCAGTCGCCAGCTTTGGTGCCGGCTCTCCAGTCTCCAGCTTTGGTGCCGGCTCTCCAGTCTTCAGCTTTGGTGCCGGCTCTCCAGTCTCCAGCTTTGGTGCCGGCTTCCCAGCCAGTCCTCGCTCCTGTGCCGGCTTCCCAGCCAGTCCTCGCTCCTGTGCCGGCTTCCCAGCCAGTCCTCGCTCCTGTGCCGGCTTCCCTCATGAGCCACTGGGGGCTCTCAGGACTGGTTCTGAACTCTTGTGTTTAGTGTTTCTGTTATCTGCTTGTTAACTGTATGTTTTCCACCCACCTCATTTACCCTCATGTGTTTCCCATTCCTAATCACCTTCCCTTTATAAACCCCGCCCTGAGCTTTGCTCAGGGCTGAGTCATCGAATGTATTCTGTTTGTTCCTGACCTGCCAACCTGAACCTGAACCTTGAAAACCTTGTATGCCTTGTTCCTGAAAACCTTGTTTCCTGAGTGAGTACTTTTTGTTCCTGTGTTCCCCGTTTTTCCCTCACCATCTGGATACCTTGATTAGCCTTTTTGCCTGTTCCTGCCTTTTGGTTTCTGTGTTCTGACTGCCAATAAACCTACTATTACTTTCATCATCATCATGTCTTTGCCTCCAATCTCCTATTGCTACACCCCTGGGCTCCCACCATATCCACTCCCCTTGGAGTGGCTATCCTCGGTAACAGCAGTTCCTCGCTGTGAACGTTACATTCACATTTGAACTACTTAGGAATCCAATTAAAATCACAACTATCAACCCTTTACAAAAAGAATTATCTTTCCATGTGGAAGAAAATTAAACTTCTACTGACACAATGGAGTTAATGCAGTTAAGGTGGCGATTTTGCCAAATTTACTGTATCTTTTCAGTTCCCTACCTATTCCAGTGCCCAAGAAGGATCTGGTAATGTTGCAAATATTCTTTACCAGTTTTGTTTGGGCTAATGGATTTAATAGGATCTCAGGGGTGACCTTACAAAAAAGTAAAAGAAATAGAGCCATTGCTCTTCCAAATTTATTGAAATACTACCAAGCAGCCCAACTGGCGCCATTTGTTCAAATATACTTCCTCTCTCCTTCCATTTGGGTCCAAATGGAAAGTACTAATACATCTAATCTCCCCAGCAGCTCTTCCCTGGATAGAAAAGGGAACTTCATCCAAAAGGGATGTCTGAGTTTATGAAGCATATTCTAACTATTTATGACTCAAATATCAAATATTCTCCATATTAAAAAACTCAAGCCTGCCGTGCCTCTGTGGAAACCCAGAATTCCCACTGGGTTTGGTAACTGCCCCTTTTAAGTGGTGGCACTGGAGCCACATTAACTATATTAAAGATTCAGCTTACTGGTAAAATATCTTGGACAGGCTTTAAAGGAAACCTGTCACTTTTTTGCTGACAGTAGGACTGTAATTAAAGAGTTATAAATACTCACATACCAGCATCTTTTTGTTGAATAAATGTAACTAATGCAGTGTTTTCAAAGAGTGCACGAGACTCTACCAGTCCGACTTTCTGAAAGTCGGCACGCAAAGCCTCAAGGGAAAAACTATAAATCTCGTGAGATTTCACCTCCCGCACGGAGGAGAAAGATAAGGCAGCAGGAAACTCCGACAGCGTTTGCCCCTCCCCACTTTCCTTATCACGGCAGTCCTCTAGCTGGAACTTGTGTCGGTATTCTGCGTGCAGGACAGACTGAAGGGTACTTAGTTTACTTATGTTAGAGCTCTCTGTTAGTGTCTGTTCACTTTGATTTTAATGGTCTGGCTTTTGTGAAATGTGAACAGTAATTTATTTATTTTAGAGACTTGGTAAGGCTACACTATGGAGTGCTCTGTTAGTGACTGTTCACCTTGATTTAATGGTCAGTCTTTTGTGAAACATGTGCCTGGGATGTGCATTTCTGTGTGTGTATGTGTGTGTGTGGTAGAGTATCTCTGTGTGTCCCTGAGTCTGTGTTTGAGTGTGTATCCCTGAGTCTGTGAGTGTGTGTATGCCTGAGTGTGTGTGTGTTTGAGTGTCTGTCTGTGCGCCTGAGTGTGTGTGAGTTCTGTTGACCTGCCTTATAGGTGCAACTCCATGAGTAACCAACCCCCCCATGCAATCACAGACAACTGAAAATAAGAAAATAAATACATTTTCATTAACTGAACATTCTGCCTTCCACTGGTTTGAGGGATCATCTGATGATTATTTAGAAAAGGCTTGATGAGGCTTGATTCTGCATTATGTCAGGTCTTACACTATATTTGGGTTTGGGAATAGATACATACATTTCTCCTCTCATTTTCCAGCTGCTCCTAGTTATTATTAATATTCGCTGCTGCGCTACGGGTGCCACGTGATGCTTATTGAGTTGGACAGCTACCAGTAGTCACTTTAGCTACAATACAAGTGCTACTGTCTCACTTCATAATATACCTGCAGAAAAAATTTACACAAAAACATAAGCAATAATTTATGTCTTATTTCTGCTGAGGCATACTGTATATTGATCAACCAAAAGAATGCTCTTTAAAGTGGGCATTCTCGCCATAGCCCTACATTAATCTATCACAGAGTATACTCTATGACTAGGCATGCATGAAATTTGGCAGTTTGGCACAGCCCACACACAAAACACAAAGGGGTCCTGTTTTAAGATTGGCAGCGCCTATGAAACACTTTTTACATATAGGATATTTTCTAATCTGTTTCGGATATAGACAAAAACAGCTGACTAAAGGGTTTAACTAAGGAGGAAAAGCTATGTATTACTCATGTCTCAAGGTGACAGGTCCTCTTTAATAATAAATTTCAACCGCCTACTATTGAAAAGTCCAACATTATTTACATTCAATATATAAAAATTCAGTCTTGCCCACCGGCTCAGCATTTGAGATAGTATGTGTGGCACATCCGCACACAAAAGTTTTAATTTCCTTATTGTATCGTTCACTAATGTCACAAACTGATAACCATAATGTCTTATCATTTAATGTCTGGTGCAAAAAACAAATATACACTGGTGCAACAAAAGCCATGAATTTCAGAAAAGCAAATTTTAGTGCCTCAAGGCTGCCCTTCAGAGCATTGATTGGGGCATTATGTTTTCAGATAAAAAATGGTTGTCATTTAAAATTATATTAAATTGTGTACCCTCACGCACTTTTATGTACCTATTTCACTACTCTGTCCCATCCAACATGGCGGCTAAGTAACCCCCACACTGCCCCATCCAACATGGCGACTACTTACTCCCTATACTATAGTATTAAACCTTTTGCCTTAACCCCACCCCCCTTTGATGCACTTCCTGTTTGTAAGATGCTGGTTCCCCTCCAAACTCTCAACAAACTCTATAAAAGACACTCAGGCATCCTTTGCCGGCACAGAGGCGCTAAGTGTGTATACTAATGCCAGATGGTGAGTCTTGTTATTTATTACCACACACCACTCTATGCCTTATCTGTTTTGTTAGTTATGACTTTATATTAACTTTGCAGCCCCACTACGTTTTTGCTCACTGCACTTCCTTTTTACCCTATTTACTGCACTTCACCTTTATAATTGTTGTATTCTCTAATACCTATCAACCTTTACTTTGGTATATCCCCAAACCCCCACATTTTTTTTAATAGCTAACCAATCCCTGCACCATACCTTTATCCCAGAATAATGACTACTGTGCTGCCACAGCAGTAGTTCTGTCTGTATTCCATGTATAATTATTCTTTAAGTGCTGTCAAATTCTTCATATGTAACGATTTCTTATAAGTATGTGTATTGTGCATCTAGGGTACCCCCCTGCTGGTTGTTTCTAGCACTGCGGCCTGGCAGATGTTTATTATCCATTGTGAAATTCTCCCTGTCACATTTGATGACATCACTTCCTGGTGCAGAGAGGAAGCTGTCATTTCTGTAGTAACAGCCATAATTCACTACACTCTGTAAAATCCTCACCCATCCTTGTTTCCAAGCAGGCCTATCCAAGCATCGTTGGTAAGCTTGCATTTTTGCCTTAATGCCTGTTCATTATACTATGTGTATTTTACTGCTATGTGCATCCTGGTTATAGTTTTTAACCCAGTGTTTCCCTCTCAGCAGTAACCTGTGTTAGGCCTCATTAGGACTGTATAACACGTATCAGATGTTTATATATGTTTTATTGTATTTCATGTATCCAGAATGTATTCTGATACCTCTATATTGTTTGTATCTACAGTTCTACCTTCTTTTGATCATCAGCATTAAACAAGTTCCAAAACTTATACAGTGTGGTGATTGAAGGGCGAGTAAACTGCCTGTTGATTCACTTCTCACAGTGACTGGGACAGGACAGTAGAACAACGTTGGACATAGGCTGTGTTTTATCTGGACGCTACACCACCATCAAGCAACGCAGCGTAGCCACAGCATCCATCACAGTATCCACCACAGCGTGACTGAAGGTACTAACACATGTAGTCACACATCTAGCAACACAAAGATGTCTGAACGCACATTTAAGACCAAATCTAGGGTGTCATGCTCATCTAGACATTCATATAGATCCCATGCTTCTGGGACAGCAGCACTGGCCAGAGCTGAAGCAGAGGCCATCAGAGCACAAATAGCTTTTGCTGAACAAGAAGCAGAGATAAAGAAAGAAAGGGCATGTCTAGAAGCCTCACTGGAAGTGCTGAGCTTGAAAAAATCAGCAGCAGCTGCAGCTGCAAAAGCAGAAGTGTTAGAGGCTGCAATAGAGACTGACTGCAACATTAGTGACAAACCAGACATCCAGTTTGATATAAAGCCTGAAACAGTTATGCAGCGAACTGAGGAATATATACAAAAACATTCCCAAATGCTCAGCCATTCTGATCCAGCCCTAGAAGCAGTAGACATGCATCCATGCAGTGACCACAAACTGTCACAGTTGCCTACCAGCATAGAAAATCCTGTTACCAGCAACCAGCGACATGATACTTTACACTACCGAGTAGATTCTCCAGACCATCATAGTTATACCCTGTCTCTACAAAGGGAAGGGGCTTACACCCATCCACCAGACACCAGAACTATACCTTGCACCAGCCGTCACTCAGACGTACCAGCCCACAAACAAAACATGTCAGATCTGGTAAGATTTATGGCTAGGCAAGAGATTATCACTAAAGGACTTGTACAATTTGATGATCTCCCAGAGAATTATAGGGCCTGGCGGGCTTCATTTAGAAATGCTGTAACAGATCTAAATCTTTCATATAAGGAAGAAATAGACCTTCTGGTAAGATGGCTGGGCTCGGAGTCGGGTAAACAAGTAAAACAAATACAAGCTGTGTATGTGAATGACTCCAGAAAGGGTCTGCAGATGGCGTGGCAGAGACTTGATGAGTGCTATGGGGCCCCCGAGATCATAGAGGAGTCACTGTGGAAAAGAATAGATGGCCTTGGAAAAATCTCCAACAAAGATCCTCAGAGGCTCAGAGAGTTAGGAGACCTGCTGATGGAACTCCAAGCCGCAAAGGACGAAGGTGACTTCCCAGGCTTAGCCGTTCTTGACACAGCCCGAGGTATAAACAGCATTGTGCAAAAACTGCCATTTTCCTTGCAAGAGAGGTGGATCACGCAGGGTTCTAATTATAAAGAGCTGCATCATGTACATTTTCCACCATTCTCTTTCTTTGTGAACTTCGTCACCCAACAAGCTAAGAGGCGTAATTACCCAGGGTTTATTCTGGCTCCTCAAAGCTCTGACGGCCAGAGACTAGAGAGAAACCAACACAAGTATGCCACTCAAAGAACTCCTGTTTTAGTGCGCAAGACTGACATCTCTTCAGCTACATCATCACAGAAGGAGCCCATCGACCCCAAGATGACAGATCTTACCCAAGGTTGTCCCATACATCACAAGCCCCATTCTCTGCTTAAATGCCATGGCTTCATGGCAAAACCTTTGGAGGAAAGAAAGACTTTCCTGAAGCAAAATAACATTTGTTATCATGGTTGTGCATCTACTACACATATGGCAAAGGACTGCGGTAAGGTGGTCAGCTGCATGGAATGTGATAGTGATAGACATGTGTCCCCCTGCATCCTGGCCCTGCCCCATGGTCTGTGAAAACTCCAGCTGAGGGAGAGTATGGCGGGGAGGGACAGGAAAACAGTACAGCAGCAGTGACAGCCCTGTGTACCAAAGTTTGTGGAAGAAACCATAGGGGCCGGTCATGCTCAAAAACCTGCTTGGTCAGTGTCTTTCTGTCAGGGAGCCGGAAGCTCCCTCCAGGGAGGTTGTCAGGATCAAGGAGGAAGCCCTCTTGAGGGAACAAGGTCGCGGTGTCCAAAAGGGTTAATCCAAAGAGTAGTCAGAATTCAGGCAAGAGTTCAGGGGCAGGCAGGTAAAGGCAAAAGTCCAAAGTCCAGGCAAGGGTCAAGGATAATAATCAGGAACAGGATAGTAGTAATAGCACACAGGAAACCCAGGAAATACTTGGGGAAGATTTCCTATACTTGGGCGCCATTCTGGCATCTAAACTGGGCTTTTATTTCAAATTTGGCGCCATGTGATGTCATTGACGCCCTTGCGTCGACGTCGGCGCACTGACGTCATCGCGCCGGCGCCGCTCACCCACGTGACGGCCCTGGGCGCCGCCATTTTGGGAGCGACGCCGGCAGGAGAGGACGCGCCGCCCGGAGCTCCTGGACCTGCTCCGGGCGGCGATCGCGACAGTACCCCCCCCTCACGGGGGGCCTCTGGACCACCAGGATTTGGTTTCTGGGGAAATTTGGAGTGGAACTCCCTCACCAGACGAGGAGCATGGACATCAGAGCGTCCCTCCCAGGAACATTCTTCAGGGCCAAAGCCCTTCCACTTGATGAGGTACTGAAGAGATCCCCTGGAGATTCTGGAGTCAAGGATCTTCTCCACTTCATATTCTTGTTGACCATCCACAGAGATAGTAGGAGGAGGAGGTTGGACAACAGAAAAGCGGTTGGAGGTAGCGGGTTTCACCAAGGAGACATGAAACACGTTGGGAATTCGCATCTCAGGGGGAAGCTGAAGTCTGACAGCCACAGGATTGATCACCTCCAAGATGGAAAAAGGACCTACAAACCTTGGACCCAACTTGGGAGATGGTACCTTCAGCCGAATGTTCCTGGAAGACAACCAGACTTTATCACCGACCTTGTAGGGAGGAGAGGGTCTACGTCTACGATCTGCAAATGTCTTATGAACCAGAGCACTCTTCTCCAGGTTGGACTTGGTTGCAGCCCAGATAGCAGACATGTGGGCTGCATGGTCATCAGCGGCCGGAACATCGGACAACACAAAGTCTTGTGGGAAGGCTTGAGGATGTTGGCCATACACCAACATAAATGGGGACCTTCCAGTGGAAGTGTGGCAGGCATTGTTATGAGCAAATTCCGCCCACGGGAGGAGATCAGACCAGTCATCCTGGCAGAGGGATACGTGGTTCCTCAGGAACTGTTCCAGGGCTTGGTTGACACGTTCAGCTGCCCCATTCGTCTGCGGGTGGTATGCAGATGAAAACTGAAGAACAATTACCAGGTCTTTGCATAGGGAACGCCAGAACTTGGCGGTAAACTGGGTGCCTCTATCGGAGATGATCTCCACCGGGAAACCATGCAGGCGGAAGATGTACTGGATAAATAGTTGGGACAACTCCACCGCGGAGGGCAACTTCTTCAGAGGGACGAAATGGGCCATTTTGGAGAAACGATCAATAACAACCCAGATCACAGTGTTCCCACAGGAGGAAGGAAGTTCGACAATGAAGTCCATGGACAGGTGGGTCCAGGGACGGGAAGGAACCGGCAAGGGTTGTAGTAACCCACTGGGGCGGGAGTGGCTTGACTTAGATGTGGCACAAACATTACAAGCAGCAACAAAGTCCTTCACATCTTTGCGGATATCAGGCCACCAGACCAGGCGTCGTAAGAGTTCAAGAGTCTTAGCTGGGCCAGGATGTCCGGCTTGCCTGGAGCAATGGGTCTGTTGCAGGATAGGCAGACGCAGCTCAGGAGGAACAAATGCCATTCCAATGGGAGTATCTGAAGGAGCAGAAGACTGACCAGCCAGGATTTGGTCGGCGAACTGTGGATACAGGGAGGCAATAATCTTGATTGGAGGGATGATTGGCTCTTGTCTCTCAGGAGAGCGGTCCACCGGAGTGAAGCTACGAGATAAGGCATCGGCCTTCCGATTCTTGGAGCCTGGGCGATAAGTCAAGATAAAATTAAATCGAGAGAAGAAGAGAGCCCACCTTGCTTGTCTGGGGTTTAGCCTCTTGAGGGACTGGATGAACTCGAGATTCTTATGATCGGTGTAAATCTGAACAGGAATCAGAGAACCCTCCAGGAGGTGACGCCACTCTTCAAGGGCAAGTTTAACAGCCAAGAGTTCTCGGTTCCCGACATCGTAGTTCTGCTCTGCGGACGAGAACTTCTTGGAGAAATAAGCACAGGGGTGCAACTTCCCATCAGCGGGGTGTCTCTGAGACAGGATGGCTCCGGCTCCGACTTCAGAAGCATCAACTTCGATGCAGAAGGGTAGTTCAGGATTGGGGTGTCGGAGGACAGAAGCAGACGTGAAGGCCTCTTTCAAGGACTGAAAAGCTTCAATGGCAGATGGAGGCCACAAGCTGGGTTTACCCCCTTTCCGGATGAGGGCCAGGATAGGTGCAATGCGGGAAGAGAACCCCCGGATGAACTGCCGATAGTAGTTAGCAAATCCGATAAATCTCTGGATTGCCTTGGTACTCAGCGGGAGAGGCCACTCCTGGATGGCAGACACTTTCACGGGGTCCATCTCAAATCCCTCAGGAGAGATAATGTATCCTAGGAAGGGGATCTTGGACACCTCGAAGACGCACTTCTCCAACTTGGCGAAGAGAGAGTTCTTCCTCAGACGAGAGAGTACCTCCTTCACCTGGGAGCGATGGCTTTCTAGGTCTTTAGAAAAGATCAGGATGTCGTCCAGGTACACGACTACGAACCTTCCTAGGAGATCCCGGAACACATCATTAACAAACTCCTGGAAGACGGCAGGGGCATTGCAAAGGCCGAAGGGCATAACGAGATATTCATAGTGCCCGTCACGAGTGTTGAAAGCCGTCTTCCATTCGTCACCCTCACGGATGCGAATGAGGTTGTACGCCCCCCGGAGATCTAACTTAGAGAATATCTTCGCCCCCTTCAGCTGGTCAAAGAGCTCTGCAATCAAGGGTAGTGGGTACCTGTTTTTTACAGTGATTTTATTCAGGCCCCGATAGTCTATACATGGCCGAAGGCCTCCGTCCTTCTTCTCCACGAAGAAGAACCCAGCCCCTGCAGGAGAGGTAGAAGGGCGGATAAACCCCCGCTGGAGATTTTCTTGGATGTATTCCTTCATTGCGGTAGTCTCTGCAGGAGAGAGAGGGTAAGTGTGGCCTCTGGGGGGCATGGCTCCTGGCAGGAGTTCGACTGGACAGCCGTAGGAGCGATGTGGAGGAAGGAATTCTGCAGACTTCTTACAGAACACATCAGCGAATTCCTTGTAAAAGGGAGGTAAAGACTTCAGATCCGACAAAGAGATATTCACCCTCTGGAGGGGTTCAGCAGGAAGACAGTGCTGCTGGCAAAATGGACTCCAACGGGTAATCTGTCCTGCGGTCCAATCAATGGAGGGATTATGCAGGCGCAGCCAAGGGAGACCCAACACAACTGGAACGGATGGGCAGGAAATAATTAGGAACAAAAGTCTTTCTTTATGCAGCGTCCCAACCTGCACGGGCAATTCCCCAGTCGTCATGGAGACAACTTCAACCTCCAGGGGTCTGTCGTCAATGGCAATGACACGGAGAGGAGTAGACAATGGGAATAAGGGAACTTCCATGTGTTTGGCGAATTGAGCATCCATGAAGTTCCCAGCTGCTCCAGAGTCAATGAAAGCAGAGCCAACGATAGTCTTAGAGGCTAGGCGGATCTGTAATGGAAGGAGAAACCTGTGAGAATTCTCTTGAGACTTTGGAGTAGTGCCCCCTACATGCGTTACCCTAGATATACCTCGGGGAACAGAACTCGTGGGCTTCACCGGACAAGAGTTCGCAAAATGAGACTGTCCGCCACAATACAGACATAAGCCAGCCATTCGTCTACAAAGTCTTTCTTGTTCGGATAGACGAGCCCTTCCAACTTGCATTGGTTCCTCCGGAGGAGAAGGAGAGGCTAGAGTAGCCGGAGTCTGCAGGAGAGGTCTCTGGAAGCGAGGTGCCAACAAGGGTTGAAATCTTTTACAGCGCTCCCTCTCTACTTGATGCTCTCTGAGCCGAGTGTCCACCTTGATAGAAAGTGCGATCAGATCCTCCAGCAGATGAGGGGACTCCCTGGAGACAAGATCATCTTTAATGCGAATAGACAGACCTTGATAGAATACGGCCTTATAGGCATCGTCATTCCAGGAAGTCTCAGCCATCAAAGTTCTAAAGTCAATAGCATAGTCACTGACACTGCGGTTTCCCTGCCGGAGTTGCAAAAGACGAGAAGGAGCATTAGTGACCCGACCCGGGGCATCAAACACAGTACGAAATGCTTGAAGAAAGGCCTTGGCATCAAAAGTCAGTGGAGAATTCTTCTCCCAAAGAGATGTTGCCCACTCAAGCGGTTTGCCCACCAAACGAGACATCACATACCCCACCTTGGAACGTTCATTGGGGAAGTGCGAGGGTTGGAACTCGAACTGGATCTGGCACTGTGTAGCGAAACCTCTGCAGGCTTGTGGGTCCCCACTGAAGCGAGGAGGAGGCGGAATGCGAGGCTCACTTGACGAGGAACCTGCGGTGGACGAAGCGGCCGCCAAGGAAGGATTTACCGCAGCTTGGGGTGCAGGGGGCGCTGGAGGCATCCGAGAGAGGAGGGTATTGAGTGCCTGCCCAATGCGGTACTGCTGGGCTTCATAATCCTCCATGCGGGATGCCAGTCTGCGGAGCGCTCGTCCGACATCAGGCGTAGCTTCCTCAGTAGGATTCATGGCCCAAGTATAATGTCAGGGAGCCGGAAGCTCCCTCCAGGGAGGTTGTCAGGATCAAGGAGGAAGCCCTCTTGAGGGAACAAGGTTGCGGTGTCCAAAAGGGTTAATCCAAAGAGTAGTCAGAATTCAGGCAAGAGTTCAGGGGCAGGCAGGTAAAGGCAAAAGTCCAAAGTCCGGGCAAGGGTCAAGGATAATAATCAGGAACAGGATAGTAGTAATAGCACACAGGAAACCCAGGAAATACTTGGGGAAGATTTCCTATACTTGGGCGCCATTCTGGCATCTAAACTGGGTTTTTATTTCAAATTTGGCGCCATGTGACGTCATTGACGCCCTTGCGTCGACGTCGGCGCACTGACGTCATCGCGCCGGCGCCGCTTACCCACGTGGCGGCCCTGGGCGCCGCCATTTTGGGAGCGACGCCAGCAGGAGAGGACGCGCCGCCCGGAGCTCCTGGACCTGCTCCGGGCGGCGATCGCGACACTTTCCTACTGGACATAGGGAAAGAGCAATCAAACTGTATGCAATCTTAGATGATCAAAGCAATAGATCGTTGGTCAGATCAGAGTTTTTTGAGCTTTTTGGGTCAAAGGGCCACCAATTCCCCTATTCTCTCAGAACCTGTGCAGGAGTCATTAACACCACTGGGAGAAGGGCACATGGTTTTCACTTAGAATCCCTAGACGGACAAGTGACTGTCCCCCTACCCACACTCATAGAGTGTAACGAAATCCCAGATGACCGGACAGAGATTCCAACCCCTGAGGCTGCACTTCATCATAAGCATCTGAGACCGTTAGTCAGTCAGATACCCAAGCTTGATCCTAATGCTCCCATTATCATGTTGCTAGGCAGAGACATCATTAGGATCCACAAAGTAAGAGACCAGATCAATGGGCCACATGACTCCCCTTATGCCCAAAGACTAGACTTGGGGTGGGTAATAGTAAAAAATGCTTTAGTTTGTGCTGCTGCCACAATAAGAAGAATCCATAGTACCACCTCACAAAAATAATTAAATTCAAAAAAGTAAGGAAAAAGCAATAAATGTGAAAAACACTCACAGTTCACCTCAGTCCCAAGGTGCAAGAAGCCAAGAACGCTGCATCACGGAGATGTGAGGGTTTCCAAAAAATGAAAAGTCAGATGTAAAAAGTACATCTGGCTTTTCATTTTTTGGAAACCCTCACATCTCCGTGATGCAGCGTTCGTGGGTAATAGTAGGCAACGTATGTCTAGGTGGCGTCCACAGGCCAGACCTGGTGCATAACCACTACACCAACACTTTAAATGACGGACGGAAATCCTATTTTACACCCTGCCCAAACTTCTTCACTGCAAAAGAAAGCTTCAATCTGAATATGCCCCTGACCCTGCAAGCCTCAACAGTCCAGAACTCCTCTTACATAGAAGACCCTCTAGGACACAGAGCCTTCGAAAGAACAAAAGAGGATGAAAAAAAGCTCCTTCCCTCAGTGAACTTGCTTTTATGGAGATAATGAGGAGAGGCTTCTACAGAGACGATGACAACAGCTGGGTTGCTCCACTGCCTTTTAAACCACAAAGACAGCGCCTACCAAATAATAAGACCCAGGTTTTGCACCATCTCAGGTCTCTACAAAAGTCCTTTAGGCTGAAGCCTGACATGAAAGAACATTTCTTTGCATTCATGGAAAAAGTGATCCAGAACGGCCATGCAGAAGTAGCGCCACCCCTGAGGACAGATGAAGAATGCTGGTATCTGCCCCTCTTCGGAGTGTATCATCCAAAAAAGCCCCTGCAGATTAGGGTGGTCTTCAATTCAAGCACCCAGTGCTGTGGTACATCTCTCAACGATGTCTTCCTGAAGGGTCCAGACCTCAACAACAATCTCCTTGGGGTGCTGCTCCGCTTTCGGAAAGATGCTATTGCCTTTGTAGCTGACATCGCTCAAATGTTTCATTGTTTCATAGTCAGACCTGAAGACAGAAACTTTTTAAGATTCTTTTGGTACAAGCACAATGACCCAGCGCAGGACATCATTGAATGGCGGATGAAAGTGCATGTTTTTGGCAACAGCCCCTCGCCAGCAATAGCTATATTTGGCCTAAAATGTGCTGCACATGAGGAAGAAAAAGTTTGGTGTGGACGCCAGAGAATTTGTGGAAAGAGACTTTTATGTTGACGATGGACTAAAATCTGTACCCACTACAACACAGGCCATTGACCTCTTGAAAAGAACAAGAGAGATGCTCGCATGCTCCAACCTTCGTCTACACAAGATAGCATCTAACAGCACCGAAGTCATGATGGCCTTCCCTTCCGAGGATTGGGCAAGTGACTTGAGAGACCTTGATTTCAGTGTTGATGCCTTGCCCAAGCAGAGAAGCCTTGGCATTCGCTGGGATCTTAAAGATGACGCTTTGACATTCCAAGTGTCACTTGAGGAAAAACCTTTCACTCGTCGAGGAGTCCTCTCTACAGTGAATGGTGTGTATGACCCTCTCGGAATAGCTGCACCAGTCACCATAAGAGGAAAAGCTATTCTTCGTGATCTCACAGCAGACGTCCAAGACTGGGATGCACCCCTGCCTAAAGAGAAGAAACAGCAGTGGGAAAATTGGCGAGAATCCCTCCAACAGCTAAAACAGATCCAGGTATCTAGATCTTATGTTTCAATTTCCTGCTCTAATGTTCAATACAAAGAACTCTGTGTGTTTTCAGATGCCTCCATCCAGGCGATAGCAGCGGTAGCCTACCTAAAGGTAATTGATGCCAAAGGAGAGACTCACCTTGGATTTGTCTTAGGAAAGGCAAAACTAGCCCCACGTCCAGATCTCACTATCCCACGGCTAGAGCTCTGTGCAGCAGTCCTTGCTGCAGATATAGCAGAATTTATAACCACAGAAATTGACTTAAACATAGACACTGAGCTTTTTCACTGATAGTAAAATTGTCTTGGGTTACATTTACAATGAGAAGAGAAGATTTTATGTATTTGTTAGCAATCGAGTCCAGCGCATAAGGAGATGCTCTCTTCCAAAACAATGAGGATAATCCGGCAGACCTTGCCACAAGATCTGTCTCAGCAGCTCATCTACAGAATTCTATGTGGCTCACGGGACCAACCTTCTTGGTTGGTTCACGTCTGCCGACTGAGCAGACTGAAATCTTCGACCTGGTTGAACCAACTACAGATGCAGAGGTCTGTCCTCAGGTAACAACGCTTGCTACTGTGTATAGAGACAAGAGACTTGAATCTGAACGCTTTTGCAGATTCTCTAGCTGGAACACCCTGACACGAGCCATCGCACGTCTCATTCATGTTGCTCAACTGTTCAAGGTAAAAGCAGCAGACCATCCTGAACAATGTAAGGGTTCGCATCTCTGTAAGGCATCAAACCTTATTGAGACCTTTAGAAAGGCTAAGATAGCCATCATCAAAAATGTACAAAAGGAAATATTCACTAAAGAGATTCAGTGTATCTGGGAGAAAAGGAGCATCCCAAGTGACAGCCCACTTAGAGCTTTAGACCCCTTTATGGATAAAGATGGGCTACTAAGGGTTGGTGGGCACCTATGCAATGCAGATCTAGTATGGGATGAAAGAAACCCAATCATTATTCCAGGTCGACATCACATTACCACCCTCATCACCCGTCACTACCATACCCAATCACAGCACCAAGGACGTCACATTACAGAGAGTGCTATTCGTACAGCAGGGTATTGGATATTGGGAGTTAAGAGGTGTATTGCAAGTCTCATCTTCAAGTGTGTCATTTGCCGGAGGCTCAGGAAGACCTGTGAAACACAGAAAATGGCAGACTTACCACCAGATAGACTCAGCACAGATCCTCCATTCACTCACATTGGTCTAGACGTATTCGGTCCATGGTCCATTTGCTCAAGGCGCACTCGTGGGGGCCAGGACAACAGCAAAAGGTGGGCAATTCTTTTCACTTGCCTTAGTGTCCGTGCCATTCATGTGGAGGTCATAGAGTCCATGGAGGCCTCAAGTTTCATAAATGCTTTGAGGAGGTTCTTCGCTGTCCTTGGTCCAGTCAAAACTATTAGATCTGATCGAGGAACAAACTTTGTAGGTGCTCCTCTAATCTCAATGATGAAAGGGTAGAAAGCTTTCTTTCAAAGCAAGAAGTTTCATGGATTTTCAACCCCCCTCATGCCTCTCATATGGGAGGAGCATGGGAAAGGATGATCGGAGTCACAAGGAGGATACTAGATTCCATGTTCTTGCAGCAACCTTCTAAGCTTACCCATGAAGTTCTAGTCACCCTGATGGCAGAGGTGACTGCTATTGTGAACTCAAGACCGTTGACACCAGTTTCGTCAGATCCTGAGGACCCACAAATACTTACCCCAGCAACATTACTAACCCAGAAGTTTGCATCAAATCTTGTGCTTCCTGAAGAAGTCAACAGCAAAGACCTCTACAAACGTCAATGGAGGCAAGTCCAGAGTCTGGCCAAGGTCTTTTGGGACAGATGGCGTAAACAATATCTGTCTACTCTGCAAGTACGAAAGAAGTGGCAGCCAGACAGGCCTAATATCCAGCCAGGTGCCATTGTGCTTCTGAAGAATAACCAAGCCAAGCAGATTGAGTGGCCTATGGTTCGTGTGACAATGACCTTCACTGACAAGGACAGTAGGGTCCGTAAGGTAGAGGTAAAATTTACAAAACAAGGAAGTTCAGGTTTGTTCATTAGACCACTTACAGAACTCGTCTTACTTTTACCTCCCGAGGAGTGACATTAAAGTTTAAATTAAAATCTGGTATCTCTTAAGATACCAGGCGGGGAGTGTGCTGCCACAGCAGTAGTTCTGTCTGTATTCCATGTATAATTATTCTTTAAGTGCTATCAAATTCTTCATATGTAACGATTTCTTATAAGTATGTGTATTGTGCATCTAGGGTACCCCCCTGCTGGTTGTTTCTAGCACTGCGGCCTGGCAGATGTTTATTATCCATTGTGAAATTCTCCCTGTCACATTTGATGACATCACTTCCTGGTGCAGAGAGGAAGCTGTCATTTCTGTAGTAACAGCCACAATTCACTACACTCTGTAAAATCCTCACCCATCCTTGTTTCCAAGCAGGTCTATCCAAGCATCGTTGGTAAGCTTGCATTTTGCCTTAATGCCTGTTCATTATACTATGTGTATTTTACTGCTATGTGCATCCTGGTTGTAGTTTTTAACCCAGTGTTTCCCTCTCAGCAGTAACCTGTGTTAGGCCTCATTAGGACTGTATAACACGTATCAGATGTTTATATATGTTTTATTGTATTTCATCTGTATCTCATGTATCCAGAATGTATTCTGATACCTCTATATTGTTTGTATCTACAGTTCTACCTTCTTTTGATCATCAGCATTAAACAAGTTCCAAAACTTATACAGTGTGGTGATTGAAGGGCGAGTAAACTGCCTGTTGATTCACTTCTCACAGTGACGGGGACAGGACAATTACCGTACATATTTTTGTAATACTAAAAAAGCGTTTGTTTTGACGAATAAGCATACAGGATACTATTTGTCACTTTGGTCTCTGAAATTCACAGCTGTAACTCCTATGTTTATTGCCTGAAGAAGCGGGTCTGAGCCCGTGAAACGCGTTGTACTGATTGGAGTTCGTTAATAAATTTTGACTGCTTAATTACAGTCGTTTTGTGTCTGCTTGGAGGAGGTAAGTCCACTACTGCCTCCTCTGATTACCAAGTTTTGGTTTTTAAACTCGTTTATATCCTTTTATTCTTTTGGCGCCTCTGTTCTTTTTATACAATACGAAGTCCACCCTGGGTGGAGGGTTGATACACTTTTTCTATCTACAGAGAGCGACTTCTTAATCCTGAGTGGGGTCAGGACAATCTCCCCACCTGCCTTTACAGTGGTTGCCTATTGGTAACCCTGGTTTGTGAGTATATGTTATCTACTCTTATTTTATTATCCCTTACCAATACATATTACACTATTGGGGCTCTTGGTGTTCCTTTTGTTTATTAAATTGTTACTGTTCTCAATTTATTCCCTTCAGGAGTAAACGTAGAAGCACTAACAATCACCATATGTGGCTTAATATAGTGGTAAAGAAGTTAACAGGAAAGAAGAGAGGCATTTAAAAACTATATGTCTGTGGGGACAGAAGCTGCATTTAATGAATATACTGTAAACACTATAATACATTTTGTAAAACCGCAACCGGGAGGCAAAGAAAGGCTCCTTTAAATAATGGTACCAGTATGGTTGTAACAGATACAGAAAAGGCCAACGTGCTAATTAGCTTTAATAAAAATTTATGTAAACAAGGCTCCAGGGCCTTATGGCATACACCCCCTGGGTTTTAAGAGAGCTTAGTTCAGTTTTAGCCCATATATCTGATTTTTTTTCAGATTCGTTTTCATCTTGTATGGAACCTATGAATTGGTGAAAAACTGATGTAATTTCAATATTTATAGGCCAGTAAGTTTGACATCTGTGGTGGGCAAATTATTTTAAGGATTGTTAATAGATCAAATTGTGTCCCAGTGAATTATGAGCAGCATGGCTTTATGAAGGATAGGTCATGTCAGATAAATCTGATTGCTTTTTATGATGAGATAAGAAAGATGCTGGACAGTGGGGGGGGGGGCAGTAGATGTGATCTATTTTGCTTTTGCCAAAGCATTTGATACCGTGACCCATAAACTATGATCTGTTGGGCTTAATGAAGTCATTGGATCACACATGGATCACAAACTGGCTACAGGATGGGGTATAGAGTAAGGTTCTTCGTGAGGTCCCTCAGGGCTCGGTCCCCTTTCTTTAACTTGTTCATTAATGAGGAGGAGGGTATTGAAAGTAGTATTGAAATCAGTGTTTGCAGATGACACAAAACTATCCAACCCAATTAATTTTATCCAGGATGCAGCATCCTTGCAACAAAATCTTGACAAACTGGCAATCTGGGCAGCTAAGTAGCAAATGAGATTCAATGTTGATGAATGTAAAGTTATGCACCTAGGATGTAAAAATATCCAAGCCACTTATACATATATAGGGAACTGCACTAGGCAAATCCATTATAGAAAAAGAGCATGGAGTCCTTATAGATGATAAACTTGGCTGTAGCAAGCAATGCAAGTCCGTAGCATCAAGGGCAAATAAGGTCTTGAGCTGTATTAAAAGGGGCATAGATTTACAGGAGGAGGGGTCATACTTCCACTTTATAGAACACTGGTAAGGCCCCATCTAAAATATGCCATTCAGTTTTGGTCTCCCGTGCTCAAACAGGACATATTGAATTAGAGAGGGTTCAGAGAAGGGCAACTAACCTGGTAAAAGGTATGGAAAATCTTAGCAATGAGGAAAGAGTGGCTTTTATTGGGGATATTCACCTTGGAGAAGAGGCGCTAACGGGGTGATATGATAACTATTTATAAATCTATATGGGGATCATATAATAATCTCTCTAATGCTTTATTTACCAGTAAGTCATATATATATATATATATATATATATAGCTATATATAGCTGTCCCTGTGCCCGGAATAAAACGCAGATACAAAAAGAACAAAAAAACAGCACCAGGAGTCTTTGCAGTGAAAAAAAATGTGCAATACATTAATGCTTGGGGATCGATTTTTTAATCCTCATAGTGGGAAACCTTACCATATAAAACATAGATTAACCTGCCGTTCACAAAATGTGGTATACATTATTAAATGTCCGTGTGGCCTGCTGTACTGCGGCAAGACCATGAGACAACTGAGGGACAGAATCAG
Source organism: Xenopus petersii (assembly GCA_038501925.1). NCBI lineage: Eukaryota > Metazoa > Chordata > Amphibia > Anura > Pipidae > Xenopus > Xenopus petersii. The sequence continues at coordinate 94,184,037 of CM076681.1, forward strand.
TATGCATAGGTCAACGATACGGGCGGCATTGGATATGAACTATGATAGTAAAAAGGTGAAACAGGATATATCTAAACAACCCATTGCCCAGCATTGGTTGAAAGCAAAGCACCCCATTTCTACATTTAAATGCATGCCCATAGATTTGGTAAAAAGCCCACAGAGGGGTGGAGATATTGACCGGATTCTCCTCCTAAGGGACTGAATTCTACCCTCCAGTTCAATGGGTTCCTGGATAGGAGATAACATTTTGGTGTATTTGGACAAAGAAACAATATAGCAATTATTATGTCTTTCTAACTTTTTCTAGGATTTGTAACAATGTTTTGAAACAAATAATATGTTGCAATATATTAGATAAAAATTAGTGTATTGGTTACTGATGTAACATAGCAACAGTTTTGATTTTTTTGCTAAACAAGTCACTAGTTAGAAATACATATGGTTTGTAATAACCTGTGGGTGTCATTATAATATGGTTTTAGAGATTTTAAGGTTTTTTAAACTAATCACTATTATAAGCATGCAGCACTTTAATACACTAGTGTTTTAACCACAATGTATTTTATAAATCAGTAAGTTGTTTAGATCAACATTTTAAGAAGATCTCCACTGCTGCTATTCAAAAGGCCATATAAAGAGTTCATTTTGCACTAGTCGTTACAGGCACAGTCACGTGATGTGGGTGGAGGGTATTTAATTGGTTTTCTATGTACGTAATATTACCTTGATAAAGACCCCTGGTGCGGTTTTTTTGTTATTTTTATTTATATATATATATATATATATATATATATATTGAATTCTTAATGAATCAGATGAAAATTAAGCGTAGGACTGGCCAGATATGGGATGACTTTGACGTAGTTGGCCAGCTTAAATATATTGCAATATATGAACAAACAATCCCTGTGTTGTTTAAAGGGTAAGGCATTTTTTAGTAGCAGTATGCACAAAATGTCGCTGTCTTAAATATATTGATAATGGGTTGAGTGCAGAGGACCTCTTGTAGTTGACTATATGTATTTTGTGGTCACACCCTCATTGCACCCCCGCCTAATGGTTTTAAAAAATAGTGGTGAGCACAACTTTCCCTTGTTTGTTATAGTTATACAGGAGCAGTGACCAGCTCCATGTTGTAGCTCCCACCCTTCCCAGCTATAGTCAGGTGATCCCACTGGTGTCTAATAAAAGGGCAGCCAAGTATGGAGGTTTACTTTGAAAGCAGCTAGTAAGTTGCAGGTAAAACTTAGTCCCTTTGTAAAATGTATAATTAAGCAATTGAATTCTTAATGAATCAGATGAAAATTAAGCATAGGACTGGCCATATATGGGATGACTTTGACGTAGTTGGCCAGCTTAAATATATTGCAATATATGGACAAACAATCCCTGTGTTGTTTAAAGGGTAAGGCATTTTTTAGTAGCAGTATGCACAAAATGTCGCTGTCTTAAATATATTGATAATGGGTTGAGTGCAGAGGACCTCTTGTAGTTGACTATATGTATTTTGTGGTCACACCCTCATTGCACCCCCCCCTAATGGTTTTAAAAAATAGTGGTGAGCACAACTTTCCCTTGTTTGTTATAGTTATACAGGAGCAGTGACCAGCTCCATGTTGTAGCTCCCACCCTTCCCAGCTATAGTCAGGTGATCCCACTGGTGTCTAATAAAAGGGCAGCCAAGTATGGAGGTTTACTTTGAAAGCAGCTAGTAAGTTGCAGGTAAAACTTAGTCCCTTTGTAAAAGGGAAGCATGAGTAGCATTGTTATGAGCGAATTCCATCCAGGGGAGTAGATCAGACCAGTCATCCTGACAGAGGGACGTGTGATGCAATCACGCCAGAGAACCTGTACCTTTAAGAGGCGCGCAGGCACACCGCGCCCTAGAATAATCAAGATGGTGCCGGACCAGGAGTGGACGGCCGTCGCATTCCTGGTCTGGCGCCATCTTGATTATTCTAGGGCGCGGTGTGCCTGCGCGCCTCTTAAAGGTACAGGTGCGCTGGTGTGATTGCATCACATGTCCCTCTGTCAGGATGACTGGTCTGATCTACTCCCCTGGATGGAATTCGCTCATAACAATGCTACTCATGCTTCCACTAGTAGGTTGCCCTTCCTGACATTGTATGGACAACATTCTCTAGCCTTCCCTCAAGATTTACTCCTGTTGGATGTCCCAGCTGCCGATGATCATATGTTGGCCATTTGGTCTGCCACCAAGACAAATTTTGAGAAAAGTGCTTTGTCCTACAAGAACTATGCTGATCGAACCCTGAAAACTTCTCCCCAGTATAAAGTAGGGAAAAAGGTTTGGCTTTCAACAAGAAACATCAATATTAAAATTCCTAACCCCAAGTTGGGTCTAAAATTCATTGGTCCTTTTCACGTTATGGAGATTATCAACCCTGTGTCTGTCAGACTTCAACTTCCCCCTGAGTTGCAAATCCCCAATGTTTTTCATGTGTCCTTGGTGAAACCGACTATTGTTAATTGCTCCTCCTTCTTCTGTCACCAACAAGAATATGAAGTGGAAAGATCTTGGACTCAGACCTTCAATTTCTGCTACATTGATTTTGGTCCAGTGGTTTTGGTCCAGAGGAATGTTCCTGGATAAAACACTCTTGATGTCCATGCTCCCCGTTCGGTACAGGAATTTTACAAACAGTTTCTTCATAAGCCGGGACATGATGGTCCAGTGGTTCCCCCTGGGGGAGAGGGTACTATCAGGAGTGCTCCATTGCGGAGCGCTCCAATTTGTAGGCAAGATGGCAGCGCCCAGCCCCGTGTATGTGTGATGTCATTGTGCCACAAATGGCGCTAAAATTCTAAATAAAGAGATGCCAATGTCACGGGTTCAATGCCCGATTTATAGGATTCTACTACTGTTCGTGGGTGCTTCTAAATTTGTATTAGCTTGATTATTGGACTTTTGACCCTTCGAATAGACTCTGACAATGATGCCTATTGAACTCTTGCCTGTATCCTGACTACGCTTTCCCTTTGGCTATCGCTAACTCAACTTTCAGCCGAGTGCTTCTTCCTTGGTCCGACTCTTCCACTACAGGAGCCATAAGGCCCCTGACAGAAACATTGTGAAATCTCCAAATCTCTTCTGTGTTTCTGAAAAAATGGCCTTTAGCTCCAGCACTCAACCAACATTATGAGATTGTTATCCATTTATCGATTTAATAGTAGTAAATTAGCTTCACAGGAGGGCAAAAATCTCCTGTCTGTCAAGTACTAGGCTTGTCAATCTTTTATTTATCAATATCCAACGGAGCTTATTTTTATGTGTTGTATGTGTAACAGAAGGGACACCTATCATTCATTTAGCTGCTGTAAATATATATGTGAGGGCCCTTGTGTATCTACTGATGTTGTGAATTATTTTGCTCAATAGGACCTCTTCTGGATCTCTCCACAGTTTCAGACCTGAACTGTATTACATTTGGAAATTGCCACCATGTTTACATACAGTAACAGTACTCTTGCCTTTGCAACTTCTAAAACAGTGTGGCTTTTACATAGTATTTATTGTATCTAATCTGGCAGGCACAATGTACCAGTTAAGGAGCACCTTATAGGATACTTCTAAAAGGGACATATAGATGGAACAGTGAGATTCCACACTTCAGATGCCATTCAAGTATGTCATATATATTTGCTTATTATCTAACATTTACTTCCTCTGAAGTAGAAACATATAAGATAATATTAAAAAATTATGACACAAGTAAGAAGGTAAGCTGTACCCCATGGCACTCTGCAGCATTTTTATACAATATATCAGTATTGCACCCTTTCATAGTGCATGATCTGTATTGCCAGAACATTGACTATATTCTCACCTGGCAAGAAATCTTCTTTTGAAGAAGCAGGTGTTTTGCTATACAATGTAGTAACCACATTAGCCTAAAACTGCAGAATTAAAGGACTAAAAACTGTTCAGTAACTTGGATCATATAAAGGGTGTTCACTTTTACACTGTAACAAGTGCAATAAAACCATTAATCAATCAGTCAAACATGAGATAAGATACCAACTTTGTGATTCAAATATATACATTTCTTGACAAACTATTGTGTATTATCAAAGGTGACTACCAAAAAATTGCTGTGATATCTTTGATTGATAATTTTAAAATGTACTATGGTGCCAAATGGGAATCTGTCTAGTCAATACATAATTTGACTTATTTATCTCACTATTATGGATGCCTTGCACAAAAAGAAAAATCACTAGCAAGCAGTCTAATCCAGCCTGTAGTATTGACTAGTTGCTAGAAACACCCATATGACAGAGCATGGTCTAACAGTTAAACAACTGCTAGAAATGACCTACAGCCATTATTTTCAAACAAAAATTCAGCACAACAATATCAGGCTGTGTTAACATATGTAATTCAATGTTACAAAAAAATACAGTGTCCTCCTTGTCCAAAATATGTAAGATGTGTGCAAAGGTCCCACATTGTATCCTACAATTCCTATACTTCCATTATGTGTACTAAGTATTTTGATGCATTTAAAATCAGTAACCCTCGGCAGCAGTATGAATCTAATGTACAATATTGTACCATAAAAAAAGTATTATGGTCAGCCTTTCCATCACTGCCACCTTAGGCTAATCTGTGCCAATCTTCCAGTAAATTTATGTTGCAGCTACTTTACTTTTCACATAGGAGTAATCCTACAGTAGGTCTGAGTCTTTGTGGACTTAAAGTAGATACAGGCCCAAAAGGATTTTTATAAATAATATATGATAATATAATATATTATATGTGTTTTTTATTCCCAGAATAATGCACATGATACTGGACAATCCATTGTTAGTGAAGAGCAGAGTTTATAGAAGGGGCTTTTCAAGTATGCAATCCACGCCAGACTTTGTGGATACTTTGTTAAAAAAAAATCTGGTGTCTCAAAATGAACATAATTTACTCTGCTAAAAAAAGCAGTACATGTTCTTCTTTAATCAGATGCTGAGACAAGTAAGTTTGTGGGAATATCTTTTTGATCGATTTGGTTTTAAGGTTTTTTTTGTCACTCTCAAAGTGATACTGACATTGAAAAACTACTCTTTGGGAATATTAATGTACTTTAAAAGTTACATATAGGCCATGTTGATCATTTTTCACTGATAGGTCTGCTTTTGTAATTAATTGTTACTTGAAGTTCCTAAAACTGACTGTTTTATTAACCTGACTGTCTCTTCTCAACCTGTCCGTTAGAGTTTCTAATGAGAACAAATATGGCAGCCATCTCATAGAGGAACAGAGTAGTAAGATAGATTATGTAAAGGCAGAAGGTAAAGTTTTTGGTACTGTGTTAGCTAGTTGAAAAAGTTATAGAGTAGAACTTTTGTTATGAAGCATAATAAAATTGGTGTAAAGGTGACACCTTTATTGGCTAACTAAGATGAAAATCACAGCAAGCTTTCATAACGTTTCAGTTCCTTCTTCAAAGCTGATTACAACAAAGCTATGTTGGGACTGACATATTGTAGCAGAGTGAGGTGCTACTGACTGACCATCTGGGTCTGATTAGCCTCAGGTTGCTTAGCTCTCCTTAAAACCCAGGATGTTCAGTCTCTCAGGATCTCTGACTGGGAGAGACACACAGCATATCTGGGATCTTGACACAAAGGATCCTATGTGCCTGTGCACTCACAGGTCTGTAATTCCACTGCCGTTTTGTTGTTATTGAACTAATACTGCTGCCAAAAGATATTTGCTGGTCGGAAAGGAAACTGCCTTTATTTTGCATCTGTGGCAGCTGGCTAGAATAAAAGCCATTTTTCTTTAAGAAACTTTTGCTGTCCTGACACTTACTCTGTGGGAACCTGTGATATGATGTCAGAAGTGGGATATTAATCCACAGAGTGCCCTTAGGGCTAGAGAGCAAAAATGTAAGTTTTTTTGCAACATTTGATGCAGCAACAGGATTGGCAAATCCAACAACAGGAGTGGCAGATCCAACAACAGGACCGAGCAACTGATCTGGCAGCTACAAACAGCAGGAGCAATTGTTGCAACTCCTGGACAGACAGTCCAATTCGGAGACAACACCAATGCCTAGACCTTTCCTGTTAAAAATGAGACAGTCTGATGATCCTGAGACATTTCTCATGACTTTTGAAAGAGTAGTCAGTGTCTAAAAATGGCCTGAGGACCAGTGGGCAATTTTACTGGCTCCACTTATTACTGGCGCTGCTTATGGACTTTTGCACCAGGTGGATCCAGCCTGCAGGAAAGACTATAGATCAGGTAATGGAGACTGTTGTTCTGGAACAGTTTCTGCTTGTCATGTCTGTTGAGGCACAATGGTGGATCCAAAGACACCAAGCTATTACCCTCCTGCTAGCTGTACAACTAGTGGAAAATTACATCCACAAAGCCAGCATCCACCCTCCAGCAACAGCTGTTCCAGCAAGTTGCTGCACAGTCTCCCAGACAGCCAGGGGATTTCTGTGTGTTAAAGGGACAGGGGTCAATGCGAGCAAGTAAACCTCAGAGCAATCGGCTCTGCACCAGGAAGGAAGTTCCTGCAAAGCCTGTGCAACCATGGCAAGGTACAGTATTGCCAAAGGAGTTTACTGTTCCTACGTTTGACTCCCCTCCATGTGATGGTTCTGATATGGACTGCACATTTGCCAAAACTACATCCACAGCAGTCCTCAAGAAAAATCAGTGTGTCCTTGCGGTAAGGGTGGAGGTCTATACCACTGGGATGATTGATTCAGGATCCGGGACCACTCTCATGCTGAAAGAGTTAGTTTCCCCAGAGCTCATTAACTACACGGTTGTTTATAGTATTATATAGTGTATCCGTGGGGAGGTAAAAAAAGTATCCTAGAGCCCAGGTAACCTTAATGGTTAGTGGCTAGCAAGTTTTCCTTCGTGTGGCAGTTGCACATTGGCTGCCTACTCTTGTGTTGCTGGGAAGGGACTTGCCTCAGTATCAAGCTAGAGTAATTGCAGCCGGAGAACAATACACTGTAATTTGTTCATTTTTATTGAAATATTTCTAGATATTTAGGGGCAGATTTATCAAGGGTCGAAGTGAATTTGAGGGAATTTTTGAAGTAAAAAATTTGAAATTCGAAGTAAGTTTTTGGATACTTCGACCATCAAATAGGGTGCTTCGACTTCGAATGCAATTCGAAGTAAAATACTTTGAATATTCGAACATTCGATAATCAAAGTACTGTCTCTTTAAAAAAACTTAGACTTCAATACTTTGCTAAATTAAACCTGCCGAAGTGTTATGTTAGCCTATGGGGACCTTCTAGAGCATTTTTCTAAAATAAAAATTAAAATCGTTAGATCGTACATTAAAATCGTTTCAATCGTTTGATTCAAAGTATTTAATCCTTCGATCGAAAGATTTTACGTTGACCGCAGAATACACAAATTCGATGAAAAAAGATCTAACTCGATATTCAAATTCAAAGTGTTTTAATTCGATGATCGAATTTCAAAGTATTTTTAATTCGATGGTCGAATTTCAAAGTATTTTTTACTTTGAAATTCGACCCTTGATAAATCTGCCCCTTTAATCTTCGCAAAACAGAAATTCTAAATATCGTTTATACAATTCTTAAGACTTGGCTTATGCAAGACAAAATAAAACCCATCATCAGGTGGACTGAAATATGTAGCTATAATACAATCAAAAGTAATCAAGACCTTTGCCCAGATAAATAATGGTACATCAATCCTCACACAGACATACCCCCAGTGTAATCACAAAAAATTGTAGTGGAATTTTATGGTCCCAAGCAGTGTCGGACTGGGCCGGCGGGAAACCGGGAAAAAACCCGGTGGGCCCCGGCCCTCTTGGGCCCCCGCCGGCCCAGTCCCGGTCCTAGATTGGCCCCCGAACGGCAATTAAAGTTGATTGGCGCTGTTGCGCATGTGCGCGTTTTGGTCTGACGTTCAGGCATGCGCGCGTTGGGCCTGACTTTCGCGCTTGCGCACTAGTTTTTGCGCATGCGCACGGGGCCCCGAGGTTCACAACCCGGTGGGCCCCGACTGCGCCAGTCCGACCCTGGTCCCAAGGACTTGTTTGTATGACACCATCATCTTTATAAAATATGGCACATGGGGGTTATTTATCAAAATGCTAATTTTTCTGATTTTTTAAATAAAAACATCCGACCATGCTAGAATCCATGATTTGCTCTTATTTATAAAAAAAAATCTTGAAAAAAAAAAAATACAAGATTCAACTCTGTGAGAAACTCTGCGAGAAAATGTATCATTGGAAAACGCATGGACAAAATGCAATTTGAGATGCAATTCAAATCCTAAAAACATATCTCTCTCAGCTCGGAGTCCAATGTGTGCTGTTCATCTGAAAGGATTAAAATAGGTCCTGTGGAGGTTATGTCTTACAATTAGAAAATGGGACCAACTGCTGAGGATTATTTGAGTTAGGAGGGGGACTGTGAGGTAATAAACCACCTCATGATCTACTATTCACTATAGTTAGCTTCTAAGTGTAGACATTTAAAGGGTTGCTTATAATTGCAAGTGCAGTAGACAAAGTGCAATTTTGTGTGCAATCCCACAGTGCACGTTTTTTCTCAGAAACCCAACATTATTGCACTTGCCTGGGGAACTTGCACCTGATGGAGTTACAGGCAATGTATCAAAATGAGTGCAATTGCTTCTAAATGAACTTATTTTAAGTCCAGTTGGAGTAATTTCTGGTGTTTGGCATAAGACTGACGTGTACGCCCAATTCCTTAGATGTGGAGGAAAAGCAGTGGCTTCAAGCATAACTACTGTATATGAAGTGCAAGGAGCACATTTTGACACAAGTGCCCTTAAGAAATGGGATTTTATGCACAACTGACCACAGGGAATTCTGCACAGATGCAACTTTGATAGTGGCTGTAAATGACCCGTTTGTACACGTTAGTCTGCAATTAGTATTGCTTCAATGCATAAACCTTTCTTGAATTCTAACTAGGGATGCACCGAATCCACTTTTTTGGATTCCGCTGAACCCCGAATCCGTTGTGAAAGATTCGGGCGAATCCGAATCCTAATTTGCATATGCACATTAGGGGGGGAAGGGGAAAACATTTTTTACTTCCTTGTTTTGTGACAAAATGTCACGCAATTTCCCTCCCACCCCTAATTTGCATATGCAAAAGATTCAGATTCGGTTCGGCCTGGCAGAAGGATTCGGCCGAATCCAAATCCTGCTGAAAAAGGCCGAATCCTGAACCGAATCCTGGATTCGATGCATCCCTAATTTTAACCCTTCACCCTGGTATCCATAAATGCATATCACATGTTATGTCTGGCCCCAAATTATTGATTTTCCAGCTTTGAAACCACAGCTTAGCTACTAGGCTTACAACACTATGAAAGAAAAGTAATTATTATTGTGGTATGCAATTTTGCTATAGTTTTTGGGAGGGGATTTTGGCAATGTGGGGAATGGAACTTGAAACAGGAACAACGTTTCCAATCGACAGAGGCCTCTTAAATTATGTTTGTACCTTGGAAATGGGTGAATATGTAACTAACAGTAGGTTTACACATATTTCCTGAACTTTTGCTAATCCATAGTAATGATTCCCTGGAGGCTCCATCACTGTCCTCCACCTTGTATTAACAGTGTATATAGGAATTTGGGAATCACGTGCTAAAGGCAGAATAACTGCAATTACATTTTTACTGTGCATCCACACATGTTTCGGGCACCAAGACCCTTTTTCACTTGAAAAAGGGCCTTGGTGCCTGAAACATGTTGTGTGGACGCACAATAAAAATGTAATTGCAGTTATTCTGCCTTTAGTATGTGATTCCCAAATTCATATAAACACTGTGAATATGTCTCTAGCATGTGTTGAAATGTTGACACACATTACAAATACTTTATTTGAAGTACTGCAGGACCACATAAAATGAAAGCTGGCTTGCCAGTGTTGAGTTTAGTGGCATTCACATGCTGCACATACTGTATTCATCCACTTGCACTACCATTACAGGATACTGATAGGTCCATTCCCTTTAGAACATGTTTTTAAAGATACAGTATATTATATATTCTTATATTCCTGGGAGAGTGTCAAAATGTAATCAGTATCCATTTATTTATTTTCTTTTTATGTTTGTTGCAGGTATTGTTTAAACTTATCTTGGTGGTGCTAGTTTTGGTGAAGCAGCCTTATTTTTATCAGTTTTAGGCATATTTAATGTTCTATTTATCACATGCATCCCTATAATCCTTTACTTCACAAAAATGGAATACTGTAGTACTTTTGAAAAAATCCCCTGGTGCAGCCTTTGCGGATTCTCGGTTCTTCAACGACCATCCTTGAAACAGGAAGGAAAATACATTTGCCAGTAAGGTCAGGACTCATTGGTTAGAGGGACTAATTTGTGAAACCGAATATGTGACAGAAGTGGCTTTTGAGAGTGCCAGCCCAGAGAAAATGCCTTGTTTGTATTCCTTATTTAGTAGTAGGGCACCGATTCGACCCTGTTAAGTTAAATCAGTGACCAGTGGTGTACTGGCTTTCCAAATCTATCCAAGCACTAGGGATGGGCGAATTTGACCTGTTTTGTTTCGCCAAAAATTCGCCGCTGACGAAATGTCGCTGACGCCCATTAAAGTCTATTGGCATAAAAAAAAAAATTGCCGCGCGACAATTGTTTTGACGGGTGTGGTTTTTTTTTTGACGCACAATGCCATACAAGTCTATGGGCAGAAGCATCACTAGAGGGGGGCGGGCCCTGGTGCGTGACGCACAGCCGGTCCCGCCTTTTTATAACTTTGCCATAAAAACATAACATTTGCCTGATACTTTTACATTAACTTTCTTACTACCCTGTTCCTCTATGAGGGGGCTGCCATATTTGTGCAGCAGGAGTCCGTTAGCATTAGAAACTCTAACTGGCAGATTAAAAAGGGACAGTCAAGGTGGCAAAACAGTCAGGTGACAATTACTAACAAAAGCAGAACATTCATTGAATAACTATCAACATGACCTATAGGTAACTTTTGATCTAGATTAATATTTTGAAAAGAAAATGTTTTGTGTCAGTATCACTTTAATGCTCTTCTGAGCAAAGAAGACAAAGCAGTAAACCAATTCAACCAAAGTAAAATAACAGCTGACAAACTTGTGACAACAAAAATAAAAATATGCAATAATATAACAATATATCAGAAGCAACTTGTCCAGAAGACCCAGGGGTGATCCTGGCCCCTCCACCTCCTGAGGCAGCTAGGTGTTGCTGCCACCCCCTCCCTTCCCTGGTGAGCTCACCTTTTTGGTTCAGGGGGGTCCACAAAGGTTGCGGAGAGGGCCAGGATGCTAGCACAGAGAGCATAATTGCGCTCTCTGCATTAGAAGAGCTGAATTTACGGTTTGTAAACTGGAAATTTGGCTCTTAAAGCACCAGAAGCAGCATTTTTGCCGCCACTGGTACCTAGTGGAGCTTTGCTGCCTGAGGCGAGTTACTCAACTCACCTTATTGGTGGAGCACCCCTGAGAAGACCTCATTACAACTATTGTAGGACTATTTAATATGCTGCTGGAGATCCCCAAGATGATAAATTCAAATTGACAATGAACTCAGAATGTGGGACATGGAAGCTACTTAGCCTGGAAAAGTTAGCTCAGGCTACACTTTTGTAATTGAAAAAAAAAGACAATTTTAAAAGCATTGCATAAAAAGAAAACAACTGAGATTGACACCCTAGACCTTTCTAGATAGAACAACACTGGCCCAGAGGAGGGCACTATTCCTAATCAAGACCGCCATAAGGAATCACACTGCCTTATGGTAGTAAGTTAGCAGAGCCCTCCCCAAAATAGCTCCCATTGGTCCCCTGGGCCCCTGAGCTGAGGACCCCCAAACAAGAATGGGGCATAAAGAAAAAAAACAGACACAAAGCCACAACCCCAAGCCATGCTCACCATCTGCCCAAAAAGACTATAAAAGGATGACCTGAAGATTAAACAGCTTCCTGACTCTGAAACAGACACAAAAATTAATAATATGGTAAAAAATCAAAATCTTTCTCTATCTGTCTGTATATCTACCTGACCTATCAAATGCAAATGGTGAAACATTCCACGGTACAGTACATCTAGTAATAGAGTCCTATAACTGTCAATGCCATCAGTGCACATTTGTTACAATGAAGCTAGCTTTGTGTTCTGAGTTCTATTAGTATGATGATGCCATTGAGAGTGATATACGGAGAGTTATATATGTGGCTATGTAGAAGGATATTCCTGACCCAAGACAAAGGGAATCGAGCAGTATACAGCCGTATAAACATTCTGTTCTGGTTATACTATACCTAAACACATGCAGCATCAACATTATATGATATCTATTAGTGCTAACTTTGTTTATGTTATATAACCCATATACTGTATGTATATGTGTGTGTGTATATATATATATAAATAAAATATATATATATATATATATATATATGTGTATATATGCACACACTTACTGGAGCAAGGACCCAGGTGCTATTCAGAAAAAAATTGCATATATGTATTATATTTATAATTGTGTATGTGTATCTATCTATCTATCTATCTATCTATCTATCTATCTATCTATCTATCTATCTATCTATCTATCTATCTCTATATATATATATATATATATATATATATATATCTATCTATATCTCTCTCTCTCTCTCTCTCTCTCTCTCTCTCTCTCTCTCTCTCTCTCTCTTCTCTATCTCTCTATCTATACACATTCCAAGGCCCACTGCACACGCTTGCCAACAAGTTATATACCCTGGTGCCCCCAGAATTTCAAATGTATAGGTAAGTAGATGCCGGTGCACACAGGGAATTTTTTTGACCTGTTTTGTTTCGCCAAAAATTCGCCGCTGACGAAATGTCGCTGACGCCCATTAAAGTCTATTGGCGTAAAAAAAAAAATTGGCGCGCGACAATTGTTTTGACGGGTGTGGTTTTTTTTTTGACGCACAACGCCATACAAGTCTATGGGCAGAAGCATCACTAGAGGGGGGCGGGCCCTGGTGCGTGACGCACAGCCGGTCCCGCCTTTTTATAACTTTGCCATAAAAACATAACATTTGCCTGATACTTTTACATTAACTTTCTTACTACCCTGTTCCTCTATGAGGGGGCTGCCATATTTGTGCAGCAGGAGTCCGTTAGCATTAGAAACTCTAACTGGCAGATTAAAAAGGGACAGTCAAGGTGGCAAAACAGTCAGGTGACAATTACTAACAAAAGCAGAACATTCATTGAATAACTATCAACATGACCTATAGGTAACTTTTGATCTAGATTAATATTTTGAAAAGAAAATGTTTTGTGTCAGTATCACTTTAATGCTCTTCTGAGCAAAGAAGACAAAGCAGTAAACCAATTCAACCAAAGTAAAATAACAGCTGACAAACTTGTGACAACAAAAATAAAA